>JAUJEN010000433.1:0-95465 GCA_030448925.1 Citrus cavaleriei
GTAGTTACGTATTGCTAAGGTTAATCCGATTCTGCTTCTTTCTACTCCAGCACCTGCTGACACAGCCGCTACCCAAAAATAACCGCCCGAAGGCCGGGACGCCAAGTTCATCCAGAGGAAAAAGGCCACAAAACGTGGGCTTATGGCCTGGGGGTGGCTGCTGTTCGGGTCTGCCGACCGGAATAAATCGGAGGCGATTTGCGAGCGGCCTCCGGTGCCGAAAATAGGCTACGGGCACAGCCGCCGCCTAAAATATCCACCCGGCCCGGGCGCCGTTCGCCCAGCGAAAAAAGGCCAAAATGGGTGTACAGGCCTTTGGGTGAAGGCTGTTCGGCCCGCCGACTCGAATGGGACGAGACTTTGCGAAGCGCCTGTGCCAAAATTGTAGGTCAAAGTACAGCCACACAGAAAAATAACTACCGGGCGCGTCAGCGCCAAGTTCGGCTCCAGCAGAAAAAAAGGCCAGCAAAACGGGTTGCTCCAGGTTTGGGGATGGGGTCATATCAGTCTACCGGACAATGGAATGGGGACGAGACTTCGCGAGCGGCCTCCGAAAGAAAAATAGGTCATGGGCACAGCTGCCATGAAAAATAACTTCAAGGCGCCAAGTTCGCCCAGCGGAAAAGGCCACAAAATGAAGGTTGTTCATAGCCTGGGGAGGGATGGCTATCGCCCTCAGCCGACCGAATGGGACGACTTTGGCGAGCGCCTGTTGGGGTCAGCGCGGCACAGCCAAGGCCAAAACAATCGCCAATGCCGTGCCGCCAAAGTCATTCAGCCGAAAAGGCCACAAAACGGTTGTGTATAGTTTTGGGGTAGGCCAAGGTCGTCTACCGGACTCGAATGGGACGAAGCCTTGCAGCGGCTCGTGGTGTTAAAAAATAGGCCGCTGACACCGGCCAAGGCCAAAAAATAACCGTCACGCCGTGACGCCAAGTTCATCCAGCGAAAAGCGCCACAAAACGGGTGGCTATAGCTTTGGGGAAGGCCAAGTTCGCTCCGGCCGGATCAATCGAGGCGACTTTTTTATGAGCGCCTGTGGTGCCGGTAATAGGCTATGTGCATGTCACGCCCAAAATATCCACCCGGCCCGGGCGCCGCCTGGCCCAGCAGCTGAAAAGGCTACAAAAATGGGTGGGCTATAGTTTTGGGGTGGGTTGGCTGTTCGCCCGGCCGGACTTAATGGGACGAGACTTCGCGAAAGCGGCTCGGTGCCAAAAATAGTCAGCACAGCCATGCGAAAAAATAACCGGCCCAAGCGCCGGGCGCCAAGTTCGGCCCAGCAGAAAAAGGCCACAAAAACGGGTTGTCTATAGCCTTGGGGGGGGGGGCCATATCGTCCGCTGGATCGGAATGGGACGAGATTTCGCGAGCGGGCCTCGCAAAGTTAAAATAGGCCGCTGGCACAGCCGCATCAAAAATAACCGTCAAGGCCGACGCCAAGTTCATCCAGCCGAAAAAATACAAAAATGGGTTGTCTATAGCTCAGGGGGGTGGCAGGCCACGTCGGCCCGCCGGACTCAAAATGGGGACGAGATTTCGCGAAATGCTCGCGCGCCAAAATAGCTCGCGGCACAGCCGCATTAAAACTAACCGCTTCGCCGGGCGCCACCTCGCCCAGCGGAAAAGGCAAAACGTGTGGATATAGCCTTGGGGGTAATACAAGTTCGTCTGGCCAGACTGGAATGGGACGAGACTTTATGAATGGCTCTGTGTTAAAATAGCCAAGTAAGCATGTACCACATTCCAAAATAACCACCAAGGTCAGGGCGCCAAGTTCGTCTACAATGAAAAAAGGCTACAAAATGGGTTGTCTATAGGTTTAGGGGTGGGTAGGCTAACGTCAGTCTGGCCGATTGCTGAATGGACGAGACTTTGCGAGCGGCTCAGGTGCTGTACAGGTCACAAGTGGGCACAGCCGCGCCCAAAAATAACCGCCCGAAGGCCGGGGCGCCAAGTTCGTCCAGCGGAAAAAGGCCACAAAAACGGGTTGTCTATAGCCTTGGGGGGTGGGGCAGGCCAAGGTCGTCCGCCGGACTCGGAATGGGACGAGACGGCGAAAGTGCCTCCGTGGTGCCAAAATAGGCCGGGTACAGCTCGTTCAAAAATAACTACCAAGGTCACGCCAAGTTCGCCCAGTGGAAAAGGCCACAAAAACGGTTGCTATAGCCTTTGGGTAGGCTGTCGCCCGCCGACTCGAATGGGACGAGACTTTGCGAAATGCCTCGTGGTGCTAAAAAATAGGTCAGGCACAGCCGCATTCACTAAAACTAACCGCTCAAGGCCGGGCGCCTAGTTCGCCCAGCGAAAAGGCCACAAAACGCGTGGGTTATAGCCTGGGGTGGGCTGGCTGTTCGTCTGCCGGACTGGAATGGGCCGACTTTATGCAGCGCTCGTGGTGCTGAAAAAATAGGCCGGGGCGGGCACAGCCGCCAAGAAACATAACCGCCAAGGCCGGGGCGCTTAACTGCTCCAGCGGAAAAGGCCACAAAACGGGTGGGGTTGGTAGCCTGGGGTGGGTTGCTGTTCGTCTGGGCCGATTAGAATGGGATTTAGATTTTCTGCGAAAGCGCTCGGTGGTGCTGGGGAAAATAGGCTGCACAGCCGCAAGGCCCAAAAATAATTCACCAAGGCCGGGCGCCAAGTTCGCCCAGCGGAAAAAGGCTACAAAACAAGGTTTCCAGGCTTAGGGGTGGGCAGGTCAACGCTGCCCGCCGGGTTTCGGGATGGACGAGACTTTGCAGCGCTCTCCGGTAAAATAAAATAGTTGCCAAGGCGCCGCTGCCCAAAAAATAACCCACCAAGGCCGGGCGCCAAGTTCATTCAATGGAAAAGGCCACAAAATGGGTTGTCTATAGCCTAGTAAGGGGTGAGTTACAATGGCCCGCCGGACTCAATGGGACAGACGGCGAAAGGCCCAGTTGTAGGGCTGCCGCGCGCCAGCCGTCTAAAATAACCGCCTGGCCGGGGCGCCAAGTCATTCTCTGCGGAAAGGCCAAAACGGGTTGTCTATGTTTTGGGTGGGCAGGCGGTCGTCTGGCTGACTCGAATGGGACGAACTGCGAGCGGCCTGCAGCTAAATAGCCCGTACAGCCGTACCAAAAATAACCACCAAGTCCGGGCCGAAGTTCGCCCAGCGAAAAGGCGAAAAACGGCGGCGCAGTTTTGGGAAGGCCAAGTTCTGCCCGCCGACTCGGAAATGACGAGATTTTTCGAAAGCGGCCTGTGTTGTGGGAAAATAGAATGGGAACAGCGCGCTTAAAAATAACCGCCCCGATGGCCGGGGCGCCAAGTTCGTCCTGCGGAAAAAGGCCACAAAAAGGGGTTGTCTATAGCCTTAGGGGGTGGGCAGCCTGCCGTCGTCTGGCCGACTCGGAATGGACGAGACTTTGCGAGCGCCTCCTGCGGTGTTGTGTACAGGTTGCTGGCACAGCCGCTACCAAAAATAACCGGCCAAGGCCGGGCGCCAAGTTCGCCCAACGGAAAAGGCCACAAAACGTTGTCTATCGCCTTTGGGGTGGCAGGCTACGTCTGGCCGGACTGAATGGGACGGATTTCGCGAAAGCGCCTCCGTGCTGTGGGTTAGCCGCTGGCACACGCCAAAAAATAACCGGGCCAAGGCCGGACGCCAAGTTCATCCAGCGGAAAAAAGGCCAAAACGTGGTGGGCTATAGCCTTGGGGGTGGGCTGGCTGTTCGCCCGCCGGACTCGGGATCGAGGCAATTTTGCGAGCGGCTTGCAGCTTAAATAGACATGGGCACAGCCGCCAAAATATTCAGCCTGGGCGCCAAGTTCGCCCAGCGAAAAAGGCTACAAAATGGGTGGGCCAGGCCTGGGGGTGGGTTGGCTGTCCACGATTGAGAATGGGACGAGACTTGCGAAGGCCTGCGGTGCCAAAAATAGGTTAAAGGGCCAGCCGCCATGCGAAAAAATAATCCACTGCCGGGCGTCAAGTTCGCCCAGCAGAAAAGGCCACAAAACGGTTGTTTATAGCCTTGGGGGTGGGGCCGCCAAGGTCATCACCGGACTCGGAATGGGGTGGAGACTTTTATGGGCGCCCCGGTGCTGGGGGAAATAGTCGCGGCACAGCCGCGCTTCAAAATAACTTCAAGGCCGGGCGCCAAGTTCGCTCCTGGCAGAAAAGGCCACAAAATGGGTTGTCTATAGCCTTAGGGGTGGGCAGTCAAGGTCGCCCGGCCGGACTCGAATTGACGAGACTTGCGAGCGCCCAAAGCAAAAATAGGTCAAGGGCACAGCCGCCTAAAAATAACCGGGCCGGGTCGGGCGCCAAGTTCGCCCAGCGTGAAAAAGGCCAAAAATGTTGCCCAGCCTTGGGGGTGGTTGCTGTACGTCCTGGCCGACTCGGAATGACAAGATTTCGCAGCACCTCCGCGTGCCAAAATAGGACGTACGCTCAGCTCAAAAATAACCAATTGGGCGTCAATGCCAAGTTCGCTGCCAGAAAAGGCCACAAAACGGGTTGTCTATAGCCTTGGGGGTTGCCACAATGTCACCGGACTCGGAATGGGACGAGACTTAGCAGCGCCTGCAGCGAAGCAGTCACACAGCCGCGCCAAAAAATAACCGCTCGAAGGCCGGGACGCCAAGTTCGTCCAGCGGAAAAAGGCCACAAAAATGGGTTGTCTATAGCCTTAGGGGGTGGGGCAGGCCAAGGTCGTCCGCCGGACTCGGAATGGGACGAGACTTTGCGAGCGGCCTCCGTGTGCCAAAAATAGGCCATGGGCACAGCCGCGCCCAAAAATATCCGCCCGAAGTCCGGGGCGCCAAGTTCGTCCAGCGGAAAAAGGCCACAAAAATGGGTGGGCTATAGCCTTAGGGGGTGGGCGAAGTTCGGGTTCGCTGACTCGAATGATGAGATTGCGAGCGCCTGCAGTTGGGGTTAGGTCAAGGCACAGCCGCCGCGAAAAATAATCACCAAGGCCGGGGCGCCAAGTCTGGCTCCAAATGAAAAGGCCACAAAAATGGGCTGTCTATAGCCTGGGGGTAGGGTTGGCCGTGGTCGTCCGCTGACCGGAATGGGGACAAGACTTCGCGAGCACCTCCGCAGTGCCAAAATAGACGCGGTTGCCAGCTCAAAACAACCACCAAGGCCGGGCCGCCAAGTTCGCTCCAGCGTAAAAGGCCACAAAAATCCAACAGCCCAGGCTCTTTGGGGGTGGGGTTGCCGGTCAACCGGGCCGGACTCGAATGGGACGAGATTTTGCGAAGCGGCCTGCGGTGTTAAAAATAGGCCGCTGGCAGTCGCCAAAATAACCGGTCAAGGCCGGGACGCCGTTCATTCGGGCGAAAAGCGCCACAAAATGGGTTGTTCAGCTTTAGGGTGGGTAGCCACGTCGTCCGGGCCGGATTCGAATGGGACCAGACTTTGCGAAAGTGCCTGTGCCGAAGAAGCAAGGGCACAGCCGCCAAAATATCCGCCAAGTCCGGGCGCCAAGTTTGCCCAGCGAAAAAAGGCCACAAAATGGGTGGGCTATAGCCTGGGGTGGGTTACAAGCTCGTCTTCGGGCCGGACTCGGAATGACGAGATTTTGCAGCGCCTGCAGGTGCTGTAAAAATAGCCACGGGCGCTGGCCGCTGCGGCTAATAATCATCAAGGCAGGGGAGCCAAGTTCGTCCATCGTAATAAGGCCACAAAATGTGGAAGCGGTTCAGCCTTGGGGGGTGGGCTACGCAAGGTCGCCCGGCCGACCTTAATGGGACGAGACTTTGCGAAGCGGCCTGTGATGCTGAAAAATATGTCAAAGGGCACAGCCGCTGAAAAAATAACCGCCCAAGGCCGGGCGCCAAATTGAGCCGGAAAAGGCCACAAAATGGGTTGTCTATGCCTTGGGGGATGCTGTGGTCGTCTGGACCTGAATGGGGACGACTTTGCGCAGCACCTGTGCTGTAATAAGACGCGGGCACAGCTGTGCCCAAAATAACTACCCAAGGTCACGGCAAAATTGGCCCAGCAGAAAAAGGCCACAAAACGGGTTGTCTATAGCCTGGGGGGGCCGGGCGTCGCCCGCCGGACTCGCAAAGGGACGAGACTTTGCGAGCGCCTGTGGTGTTAAAGAAGCCGCCGGGCACAGCCAAGGAAATAACCGCTCAAGGTCGGGGCGCCAAAAACTGCCCAGCGGAAAAGGCCAAAATGGGTTGTCTATAGCCTGCGGGGGGATGGCTGTGGTCATTCGGGCCGGACTCGAATGGGACGAGACTTGATTCTTTATGAAAGCAATCTGCAGCTGTGGCCAGGACGCGGGCACAGCTGTGCCCAAAAATAACCACCCGAAGGCCGGGCCGCCAAGTTCGTCCAGCAGAAAAAGGCCACAAAAACGGGTTGTTCAGCTCGGGTGGTTGCTGGCACGTCCGCCGACTCGAATGGACGCAGACATTGCGTAACGCCTCGGTGCTGTATTAGTCAGCTGGCACAGCCGCCGTCAAAAATAACCGTCAAGGCCGGGACGCCAAGTTCATCCAATGAAAAGGCCGCCAAAATCTGTATGCAGCCTTGGGGCGGGCAGGCTAAGGTCGTCACCGGACCGAATGGGACGAGATTTATGAAGCGCACTGCGGGTGCTGTAATAGGCCGGGTAAGTAATAGCTGCCTAAAATATTCGGGCCTGCCCGGGGCCAAGCCTGGCCCAGCGAAAAGGCTACAAAATGGGTGGCTATAGCCTTTGGGGTGGGTTGGCTGCTCGCCCGCCGACTGAATGGGACGAGACTTTATGAAAGTGGCCTCCGCAGCCAAAATTGGACGCAAGAAGAAGTCAGCTTTCCAAAAAATAACCACCCGAAGGCCGGGCCGCCAAGTTCGTCCAGCAGAAAAAGGCCACAAAAACGGGTTGTCTATAGCCTTGGGGGGTGGGGCCGGCCAAGGTCGTCCGCCGGACTCGGAATGGGACGAGACTTTGCGAGCGGCCTCCGTGTGCCAAAAATAGGCCGCGGGCACAGCCGCGCCAAAAAATAACCGCCCGAAGGCCGGGGCGCCAAGTTCGTCCAGCGGAAAAAGGCCACAAAAATGGGTTGTCTATAGCCTTGGGGGGTAGGGCTGGCCAGGGTCGTCCGCCGGACTCGGAATGGGACGAGACTTTGGTGAGTACCTCCAGCCAAAATAGGACTGCACAGCTGTGCCTAAAATAACCACCAAGGCTGGCCGCCAAGTTCGCCCAAAGCAGAAAAAGTGCCAAACCAAGTTGTTCTAGCCTGGGGTGGGGTTGGCCATACTGCCCGCCGGACTCGAAAGGGGACAGACTTCTCCGAGTGCCTCCGGTGCTGGGGCCAGGCCGCTACAGCCGCGACGAAAAAATAACCGACCAAGGTCACGCCAAGGTCGTCTACAGCCGGAAAAAGGCCACAAAATGGGTTGTTCATAGCCTGGGGGTAGGGCTGGCCAGGGTTGTCCGGACCTCGGAATGGGACGAGTTTGGCGCACTGCGGTGCTGTGTGGCCAGATGCGCACAGCTGTGCCCAAAAAAATAACCATCACTCCGGGCGCCGCCGCCAAGTTCGTCTACAGAAAAAGGCCACAAAACGGGTTGGCGCCTGCGTCGCCAAGGTCGTCCGCCGGATCGGAACGGACGAGACTTTGCGCAGCGCCTGTGCCAAAAATAGGCCGCAGGCACAGCCGCCGCCAAAAAATAATCAGCCGCGCCGGACAAGTTGTCCAGCGGAAAAGGCTGCCAAAATGGTTGCTCCAGCCTTGGGGGGTGGGTAGCGGTCGCCCGCCGGACCGGAAAGGGGACGTATACTTTTTGAGCGCCTCGTGTGCCAAAAATAGGTCGGGGGCATGTCATATCTAAAAACTCAGCCAAGGCCGGGCGCCAGTTCGCCCAGCGGAAAAGGCCACAAAACGGTGGGCTACGCCTTTGGAGGGTGGCTGGCTAAGTTCGTCTGGCCGACTGAATGGGACGAGACTTTGCGAAAGCGGCCTATGTGCCGGAAAATAGTCAGCCACACAGCGCGCCTTAAAAAATAATCACCGAAGGCCGGGGGCCAATTTCGCCCGTGAAAAGGCCACAAAACGCAGGGCTATTGCTTTGGGGGTGGGTTAAGGATCGTCCGCCGGACTGGGAATGGGATGAGACTGTCCGAAAGGGATCGTGTTCCAAAATAGGCCGCGGGCACAACATGTTTAAAAATAACCGTCAAGGCCGGGTTCTGCGTTCGTCCAGCGGAAAAGGCTACAAAACGTGTTGCTCATAGCCTTGGGGGTGGGCGGCTAAGGCTTCGCCTGGGCCGACTCGAATGGGACGAGACTCTTTGAGCGCTCGGGTAAAAGCAAAAAGGGTCAGGCATAGCCGCACTAAAACTGAATATCAAGGGCCGGGCGCCGTAGTTCGCCCAGCGAAAAAAGGCCACAAAAACGTGGGTGGGCTGCGCCTTGGAGGTGGGTTGGCCAAGTTCGTCTACCGGACCGGAATGGGATCGACTTGTGAGCGCCCGGTGTTAAAATAGGTCGCCGGCGTCAGCCGCCTCAAAATAACCGCTCAAGGTCGGGGCGCCAAGTCGCCCAGCGGAAAAGGCCACAAAAACGGGTTGTCTATAGCCTTGGGGGGTGGGGCAGCGGAAGGTCGTCCACGGACTCCGGAATGGGACGACTTGCGTAACGCCTCCTGCGCCAAAATAGGTCGTAAGCCAGCTGCACCAAAAACCAACCGCCAAGGCCGGGCGCCAGTTCGCCCAGCGGAAAAAAGGCCAGCAAAACGGGTGGCTATAGACTTGGGGGGTTGGGATGGCCAAATTCGTCCGGGCCGGACTGAACGGGACGACTTGCAAGCGGCCTCCGTGTGGCTAAAATAGGCCGCTGGCACAGCCGCGCCGCAAAAAAATAACTGCCGGGCGCCGACGCCAAGTTCGCCCAGCGAAAAAGCCCACAAAAATGGGTTGCCCAGCCTGGGGGTGGGGTAGGCCAAGGTCGCCTCACGGACCTCGGAATGGGACGAGACTTTGAGCGCCTGTGCCAAAAAATAGCCGGGCATAGCCGCATTAAAAAACTAGTCAGCTCAAGGCCGGGCGCCAAGTTCGCTTCCCGCCGGAAAGAGGCCACAAAAACAGGTGCGGCTATAGCCTTGGGGCCGCTTGGCTGTTCGTCCGGCCGGACTGGAAATGGGACGAGACTTTGTGAGCGGCCTGTGCTGTAAAATAGGGCTGCGGCACAAAAGCCGTCAAAATAACTGCCCGCGCCGGGCGCCAAGTTCGGCCCAGCGGAAAAGGCCGTAAAAACGGACGGGCTATAGCTTTGGGTCACCTAAGATCGTCCACCGGACTAATGGACGAGACTTTATGGAGCGGTTCCATAAAAAGCCGGGTAAAATAGGCCGCCACACAGCTGCGCCCAAAAATAACCGCCCGAAGGCCGGGGCCACTCGCCGGTGAAAAGGCCACAAAACGAAAAGGGCTGCCTTTGGGGGTGGGCTGGCTGTTCGTCTACCGGAATTGGGAATGGATGAGACTGTCCAGCGGACTCGTTCAAAAATAGGTCATGGGCACAACCGCCTAAAAAAATAACCGCTCAAGGCCGGGCCCCATGTTCGGCTCCAGCGGAAAAAGGCCACAAAACGGGTTGTATAGCCTTGGGGTGGGTTGGCTGGTCGCCCGCCGGACTCGGTATGGGACGGCAGACTTGCGCAGCGGCTCGTGTTAAAACAGGTCAAGCGGCACAGCCGCGTAAAATAACCGCCGGGCGTCGTGCGCAAGCCCGCCCAGCGAAAAGGCCAAAATGGGTTGTTCGTCATAGCCTTGGGGTGGCGCGGTTAAGGTCGCCCTTCGCCGGACTCGGAATGGGACGAGACTTTCGCGAAGCGCCTATAAAAGCAAAAGGCCTCCGACACAGCCGCTATAAATAACCGCCTCAAGGCTGGCGCCGGTTCGGCCCAGCGTAAAAATGCCACAAAAACGGGTTGTCTATAGACTTGGGGGTGGCAGGCTAAGGTCGCCCGGACTTAATGGGACGTAGCCATTTATGAAGCCACTGCTGTAAAATAGGCCGGGCACAGCCGCACTAAAACTAACGCCCGTTCAAGTCCGGGCGCCAGTTCGCCCAGCGTGAAAAGGCCACACAAACGGGCTATAGCCTTGGGGTGGGCTGGCTGCAAGTTCATCCGCCGCACCTGAATGGACGAGACTTGGCGAGCGGCTTCCGTGCCTGTGGGAATAGACGCGCACAGCTGTGCCAAAATAATCACCGGCGGCCGGGCGCCAAGTTCGTCCAGCGGAAACAGGCCACAAAAACGGTGGGCTATAGCCTGGGGGTTGGGGGGTGGCTACGTTCATCCGCTGGACTCGAATGGGACGACTTTCGAAAAGCGCTCGTGGTGCTGTAAAAATAGGCCGCGGGCACAGCCGCTAAAAAAATAACCGCTCAAGGCCGGGCGCCAAGTTCGGCCCAGCGGAAAAAAGGCCACAAAACGGGTTGTTCATAGCCTTGGGGTGGGTAGCTGTCGCCGCCGGACTTTAATGGACGAGATTTTGCGAGCGCTCCGTAGTGCCAAAAATAGGTCAGGGCACTACAAAAAACTAACCGCAAGGCCGGGCGCCAGTTCGGCTCCAGCGCGAAAAAGGCCACAAAACGGGTGGGCTATAGCCTTTGGGGGTGGGGTTGGCTGGCTTCGGGTTCACCGGATCGGAATGGGACGAGACTTTATGCGAGCGGTTCTATGTGCCGTGGGCCAGGTCAGCGGCACAGCCGCCGCACAAATAACCGCCTCAAGGTCACGGGCGCAAGTTCAGAAGCGGAAAAAGGCCACAAAACGGGTTGTTCTATAGCCTTGGGTGGGTAGGCTAAGGTCGTCTGCCGGACTGAATGGGACGAGACTTTATGAAATGCCCAGCAAAGCCAAAAAATATGCCGTGGCACAGATTTACCAAAAACTAACCGCCCGAAGGCCGGGCGCCAGTTCGCCCAGCGGAAAGGCCACAAAAACGGTGGGCCAGTTTGGGGGGGTGGGCTGGCTGTTCGTCCGCCGACTCGCCGGAATGGGACGCAGACTTTGCGAAGCTGCCTCTGTAAATAGGAAGCTGGCACAAGGGCGCGGGCAGCCGCTGCCGTTGTGTAAAATAATACCAAGGCCGGGCGCCAAGTTCGGGTTCTCCAGCGAAAAGGCCACAAAATATGGGTTGTATAGCCTTGGGGTGGGCAGGCTGAAGGCATTCGCCCGCTGACTCGTGAATGGATGAGACTTTGGCGAAATGCGCTGCAGTTGGGGCCAATGGGCACAGCCGCAAAAATAACCGCACGAAGGCCGGGCGCCAAGTCGGCCCAGCGGAAAAAAGGCCACAAAATGGGTTGTCTATAGGCCTTGGGGGTGGGTAGGCTGTCGTCCGCCGGACTCGAATGGGACGAGACTTTCAGAGCGCCACCGCGGTAGCCAAAATAGTCAGGCCGTGGCACAGTCAGCAAGACACAAAAACTAACCGCTCAAGGCCGGGCGCCTAGTTCGCCCAGCGAAAAGGCCACAAAACGGGTGGCTACAGCCTTGGAGCAAGGCTGGCTGCTCGGTCTGGCCCGCCGGACTCGAATGGGGGCGTAGGCCTTTGCAGCAGCCTTCGTGTCCAAAATAGGTCATGGGCAAGAACCGCGCCCAAAAATAACATCCCGAAGGCCGGGGCGCCAAGTTCATCAAGCGGAAAAAGACCGCAAAAACGGGTAGGCTATAGCCTTGGGGGGTGGGGCTGGCTAAGTTCGTCCGCCGGGCTCGGAATGGGATGAGACTTTCAGCGCCTCCGCGGGTGCTGTGGGCCAGGACGCGGCACAGCCGCGCCAAAATAACCGCCGAAGCCGGGCGCCAAGTTCATCAAGCGGAAAATCGCGAAAACGGTAGGCTATAGCCTTGGGGTAATATTAAGTTCGTCGGCCCACCGGCTCGGAATGGGGATGAGACTTTGCGAAAGGCCTCCGCGGTGCCAAAAAGGGGCTGAGGGGGCACAGCCGCGCCCCAAAATAACCGCCAAGGGCCGGGCGCCAGTTCGCCCAGTGAAAAGGCCACAAAACGGGTGGCCAGCCTTGGGGGTGGCTGCTTTTGCCAAGTGTCCGCCGACCTCGAATAATGGGACGAGAGACTGCGAGCGGCCTGCAAAAATAGTCCGCTGGCACAGCAGCACCCAAAAATAATCTCCCAAAGGCCGGGGCGCCAAGTTCGTCCAGCGGAAAAAGGCCACAAAAACGGGTGGGCTATAGCCTTTGGGGTGGGCTGGCTGTTCGTCCCGCCGACTCGAATGGGGCGTAGACTTTTGGCAGCGGCTCGTGTGCCAAAAATAGGATAGGCGGGGGGCACAGCCGCGCCCAAAACAACCGTCAAGGTCGGGCGCAAGGTTCGCCCAAAGGAAAAAGGCCACAAAACCGGGGGGGCTATAGCCTGGGGCGGGCTGGCTCAAGTTCGCCCGGGCCGACTCGCAATGGGACGAGACTTTTTCAGCGCCCGTGTGCCAAAATAGGCCGCGGCACAGCCGCCGCTCAAAAAATAACACCGCCCAAGGTCGGGCGCCAAGTTCGTCCAGCGTAAAAAGGCCACAAAATCGGATGGGTTGTCTATAGCTTTAAGGCTAAGTTCGTCCGGCCGACTAGTAATGGGACGCAGATCTTTGTGAGCGGTTCCATACCAAAAATAGACCGCTGGGCAGCCGCCAAGCCTAAAATAACCGCATCGGCGTCGGGCGCCAAGTTCGCCCAGCGAAAAAAGGCCACAAAAACGGTGGGTTGGCTATAGCCTTTGGGTGTGGCCGTTCATCCGCCGCCGACTGAATGGGACGAGACTTTAAAACATCCTGCGGTGCTGTAAATAGGTCAGGGCCGGGCACAGCCGCTTCTAAAATAACCGCTCAAGGCCGGGCGCTTAGTTCGTCCCATGGAAAAGGCCACAAAACGTGGGCAGTGGGGGTGGGCTACGGCGCGGGGGCTGGGCGGCCTCGTCTGCCGGACTCGGAATGGGGTGAGACTTGCGAGCAGCCTCGGCAACCCAAAAATAGTGGGCTGGGGGCTAGGACGCGCCACAGCTGTGTTTCAAAAATAACCACCCGGGCGCGGGCGCCAAGTTCGCCCAGCGAAAGAGGCTGGCTAAAAACGGGTGGGCTATAGCCTTGGGGTGGGCTGTTGCTAACTAAGCAATGGGACGCAGACTTACGAGCGCTCCGGTGGTGTAAAATAGGCCAAAGGCACAGCCGCTGGGTTCAAAAATAACTGCCCAAGGCCGGGCGCCAAGTTCGCCCAGTGGAAAAAGGTTATTAAAAAAAACGGATGGGCTATAGCCTTGGGGGGTTGGGCTGGCTGTCGTCCGTGTGTGTGGATCGAATGGGACGAGACTTCCGAGCGGCTCTTATGTGCCAAAAATAGGTCGCCACAGCCGCCGCCAAAAAATAACCGCCTCAAGGCCGGGCGCCAAGTTCGCTCCAGCGAAAAAAGGCCACAAAACGGGGGCTATAGCCTTTGGGGGTGGGCTGGCTGTTCATCCGGCCGACTCGAATGGGACGAGACTTTGCAAACGCTTCCGTGGTGCTGGGCCAGGCCGCTGGCACCAAGGCTTAAGCAAAATAACCGTCAAGTACCGTCAAGTTGGCCCAGCGGAAAAGGCTACAAAAACGAGTGGGCTGAGCCTTGGGGGTGGGCGCCAACTCCGGCCGGACTCGGAATGGGCGAGACTTCAGCGAGCGAATGCTCCATGCTGTAACAGGTCATGGACACAGCTATGCCCAAAAATAACGGCCCGAAGGCGGGGGCGCCATGTTCGTCCAGCGGAAAAAGGCAACAAAAACGGGTGGGCTATAGCCTTGGGGTGGATACCGTCTGGACTCGGAATGGGATGAGACTTTGCGAGCGGTCTCCGTGTGCCAAAAATAGGCCGCAGGCACAGCCGTACCCAAAAATAACCTCCCCAAGGCCGGGGCGCCAAGTTCATCAAGCGGAAAAAGGCCAGTAAAACGGGTGGGCTATAGCCTTGGGGGGTGGGGCTGGCCAAGTTTGTCCGCCGGACTCGGAATTGGGCGAGCCTTTGCGAGCGGCTTCCGTGTGCCAAAAATAGCACGGGGACAAAACCGCGCCAAAAAATAACCGCTCGAAGGCCGGGACGCCAAGTTCATCCAGCGGAAAAAGGCCACAAAAACGGGTGGGCTATAGCCTTGGGGGGTGGGGCTGGCCAAGTTCGTCCGCCGGACTCGGAATCGGAGGCGACTTTGCGAGCGGCCTCCGTGTGCCGAAAATAGGCCATGGGCACAGCCGCGCCCAAAAATATCCGCCTGAAATCCGGGGCGCCAAGTTCGTCCAGCGGAAAAAGGCCACAAAAACGGGTGGGCTATAGCCTTGGGGGGTGGGGCTGGCGAAGTTCGTCTGCCGGACTCGGAATGGGGCGAGACTTTGCGAGCAGCCTTCGTGTGCCAAAAATAGGCCGCGGGCACAACCGCGCCCAAAAATAACATCCCGAAGGCCGGGGCGCCAAGTTCATCAAGCGGAAAAAGGCCGCAAAAACGGGTGGGCTATAGCCTTGGGGGGTGAGGCTGGCCAAGTTCGTCCGCCGGACTCGGAATGGGGCGAGACTTTGTGAGCAGCCTCCGTGTGCCAAAAATAGGCTGCGGGCAAAGGTGTGCCCAAAAATAACCACCCGAAGGCCGGGGCGCCAAGTTCGTCCAGCGGAAAAAGGCCACAAAAACGGGTGGGCTATAGCCTGGGGGTGGCAGTGGTCGTCACGGACTCGAATGGGACGAGACTTCAGCACCTCCGCAGCTGTGGCTAGACGCGGGCACAGCTGTGCCCAAAAATAACCACCCGAAGGCCGGGCCGCCAAGTTCGTCCAGCGGAAAGAGGCCACAAAAACAGGTGGGCTATAGCCTTGGGGGGTGGGGCTGGCCAAGTTCGTCCGCCGGACTCGGAATGGGACGAGACTTTGTGAGCGGCCTCCGTGTGCCAAAAATAGGCCGCGGGCACAGCCGTGTCCAAAAATAACTGCCCGAAGGCCGGGGCGCCAAGTTCGTCCAGCGGAAAAAGTCCACAAAAACGGATGGGCTATATAGCCTTGGGGGTTGGGGCTGGCCAAGTTCGTCCGCCGGACTCCGAATGGGACGAGACTTTGCGAGCGGTCTCCATGTGCCGAAAATAGGCCGCCACACAGCCGCGCCCAAAAATAACCGCCCGAAGGCCGGGGGGCCAATTTCGTCCGGTGAAAAAGGCCACAAAAACGAGTGGGCTATTGCCTTTGGGGGTGGCTGCTCGCCCGGACTGGGAATGGATGAGACTGTCCGAAAGCGACTCAGAAATTAAAATAGGCCGCGCCACAACCGCGCCTAAAATAACTGCCAAGGCCGGGCGCCAAGTTCGCCCAGCGAAAAAGTCCACAAACGGATGGGCTATATAGCCTTGGGGTTAAGGCCAAGTTCGTCTGCCGGACACGGAATGGGACGTGACTTTGCGAAAGCGTTCTATAAAGTCGTAAAATAGGCCGCCACACAGCCGCGCCCAAAAATAACCGCCCGAAGGCCGGGGGGCCAATTTCGTCCGGTGAAAAAGGCCACAAAAACGAGTGGGCTATTGCCTTTGGGGGTGGGGCTGGCCAAGTTCGTCCGCCGGACTGGGAATGGGATGAGACTGTCCGAGCGGACTCCGTGTTCCAAAAATAGGCCGCGGGCACAACCGCGCCCAAAAATAACCGCCCGAAGGCCGGGGCGCCAAGTTCGTCCAGCGGAAAAAGGCCACAAAAACGGGTGGGCTATAGCCTTGGGGGGTGGGGCTGGCCAAGTTCGTCCGCCGGACTCGGAATGGGACGAGACTTTGTGAGCGGCCTCCGTGTGCCAAAAATAGGCCGCGGGCACAGCCGCGTCCAAAAATAACTGCTCAAGGTCACGCGCCAAGTTCGCCCAGCGGAAAAGTCCACAAAACGGATGGGCTATAGCCTGGGTTGGGCTGGCTGTTCGTCCACGACTCGAATGGGACGAGACTTTGACAGCGGTTCTCATGTGCTGGAAAATAGGCCGCCACACAGTCCGCTTAAAAATAACCGCCAAGGCCGGGGCCACCGTCCGGTGAAAAAGGCCACAAAAACGAGTGGGCTATTGCCTTTGGGGGTGGGGCTGGCCAAGTTCGTCCGCCGGACTGGGAATGGGATGAGACTGTCCGAGCGGACTCCGTGTTCCAAAAATAGGCCGCGGGCACAACCGCGCCCAAAAATAACCGCCCGAAGGCCGGGGCGCCAAGTTCGTCCAGCGGAAAAAGGCCACAAAAACGGGTGGGCTATAGCCTTGGGGTGTGGGGCTGGCCAAGTTCATCCGCCGGACTCGGAATGGGACGAGACTTTGCAAACGTCCTCCGTGTGCCAAAAATAGGCCGCGGGCACAGCCGCGCCCAAAAATAACTGCCCGAAGGCCGGGGCGCCAAGTTCGTCCAGCGGAAAAAGGCCACAAAAACGGGTGGGCTACAGCCTTGGAGGGTGGCGCTGGCCAAGGTAGTCCGCTTGACTCGGAATGGGGCGAGACTTTGTGAGCGGCCTCCGTGTGCAAAAAATAGGCTGCGGGCACAGCCGCACCAAAAAATAACCACCCGAAGGCCGGGGCACCAAGTTCGTCCAGCGGAAAAAGGCCACAAAAACGGGTGGGCTGGGGGGCGGGCTGGCTGTTCGTCCACGGACTCGGAATGGGGCGCAGACTTTGCGAGCGATTCTGCAGTGCTGTTAGACGTGGGCACAGCCGCGCCCAAAAATAACCGCTCGAAGGCCGGGGCGCAAGGTTCGTCCAGTGGAAAAAGGCCACAAAAACGGGTGGGCTATAGCCTTGGGGGGTGGGGCTGGCCAAGTTCGTCCGCCGGACTCGCAATGGGACGAGACTTTGCGAGCGGCCTCCGTGTGCCAAAAATAGGCCGCGGGCACAGCCGCGTCCAAAAATAACTGCCCGAAGGCCGGGGCGCCAAGTTCGTCCAGTGGAAAAAGGCCACAAAAACGGGTGGGCTATAGCCTTGGGGGTTGGGGCTGGCCAAGTTCGTCCGCCGGACTCGGAATGGGACGAGACTTTGCGAGCGGTCTCCATGTGCCAAAAATAGGCCGCCACACAGCCGCGCCCAAAAATAACCGCCCGAAGGCCGGGGCGCCAAGTTCGTCCAGCGGAAAAAGGCCACAAAAACGGGTGGGCTATAGCCTTGGGGTGTGGGGCTGGCCAAGTTCGTCCGCCGGACTCGGAATGGGACGAGACTTTGCAAACGTTCTCCGTGTGCCAAAAATAGGCCGTGGGCACAGCCGCGCCCAAAAATAACCACCCGAAGGCCGGGGCGCCAAGTTCGTCCAGCGGAAAAAGGCCACAAAAACGGGTGGGCTATAGCCTTGGGGGGTGGGGCTGGCCAAGTTCGTCCGCCGGACTCGGAATGGGACGAGACTTTGTGAGCGGCCTCCGTGTGCCAAAAATAGGCCGCGGGCACAGCCGCGCCCAAAAATAACTGCCCGAAGGCCGGGGCGCCAAGTTCGTCCAGCGGAAAAAGGCCACAAAAACGGGTGGGCTATATAGCCTTGGGGGTTGGGTTAAGTTCGTCTGGCCGGACTAATGGGACGCAGACTTTGCGAAGCGGTTCCATAAAAATAGGCCGCCACACAGCCGCTTAAAATAACCGCCCCGAAGGCGGGGGCCACTGTCCGTGAAAAAGGCCACAAAAAACGAGCGGGCTTGCCTTTTGGGGTGGGCTGTTCGTCCCGCCGGACTGGGAATGGATGACTGTCCGGAAAGGACTGAAAAAATAGGCCGGGCACAACCGCATCAAAATAACTCTCCAAGGCCGGGCGCCAAGTTCGTCCAGCGGAAAAAGGCCACAAAACGGGTGAGCTATAGCCTGTGGTGGGCTGGCCGTTCATCCGCCGACTCGAATGGGACGAGTGACTTGCAAACGTTTCCAGCCGTGTGCCAAACAACACAGCCGCGCCCAAAAATAACCGCCCGAAGGCCAGGGCGCCAAGTTCGTCCAGCGGAAAAAGGCCACAAAAACGGGTGGGCTACAGCCTTGGAGGGCGGGGCTGGCCAAGTTAGTCCGCTTCACTCGGAATGGGGCGAGACTTTGCGAGCGGCCTGGTTAAAATAGGCCGCGGCACAGCCGCATTCAAAATAACTGCTCAAGGTCGGGCGCCAAGTTCGTCCCTCGGAAAAAGGCCACAAAAACGGATGGGCTATAGCCTGGGGGTTAAGGCCAACTTCGCCGCCGGACTCGGAATGGGACGACTTTGTGAACGGCTCCATAAAAAAAAATAGCCGCCACACAGCCGCTAAAAATAACTGCCTGAAGGACGGGCGCCAAGTTCGTCCAGCGGAAAAAGGCCACAAAAACGGGTGGGCTATAGCCTTGGGGGGTGGGGCTGGCCAAGTTCGTCCGCCGGACTCGGAATGGGGCGAGACTTTGTGAGCAGCCTCCGTGTGCCAAAAATAGGCTGCGGGCACAACCGTACCCAAAAATAACCGCCCCAAGGCCGGGGCGCCAAGCTCATCAAGCGGAAAAAGGCCACAAAAACGGGTGGGCTATAGCCTTGGGGGGTGAGGCTGGCCATGTTCGTCCGCCCGACTCGGAATGGGACGAGACTTTGCGAGCAGCCTCCGTGTGCTAAAAATAGGACGTGGCCACAGACGCGCCCAAAAATAACCGCCCGAAGGCCGGGGCGCCAAGTTCGTCCAGCGGAAAAAGGCCACAAAAACGGGTGGGCTATAGCCTTGGGTGGTGGGGCTGGCCAAGTTCGTCCGCCGGACTCGGAATGGGGTGAGACTTTACGAGCAGCCTCCGTGTACGAAAAATAGACCGCGGGCACAGCCGCGCCCAGAAATAACATCCCGAAGGCCGGGGCGCCAAGCTCATCAAGCGGAAAATGGCCACAAAAACGGGTGGGCTATAGCCTTGGGGGGTGAGGCTGGCCAAGTTCGTCCGCCGGACTCGGAATGGGGCGAGACTTTATGAGCGGCCTCCGTGTGCCAAAAATAGGCCGCAGGCACCGCCGCGTCCAAAACTAACTGCCCGAAGGCCGGGCCGCCAAGTTCGTCCCGCAGAAAAAGGCCACAAAAACGGGTGGTTATAAATGGGGTTTGGCCGAAAGTTCGTCTGGCCGGACTCGAATGGGGCGTAAACTTTGCGAAGCGGCTCCATGTGAAAATAGGCCGCCGCGGTTGCCGCTTAAAAATGACCGCCCGAAGGCCGGGGCGCCCAGTTCATCCAGCGGAAAAAGACTACAAAAATGGGTGGGCTATAGCCTTGGGGGGTGGGGCTGGCCGAGTTTGTCCGCCGGACTCGGAATGGGACAAGACGTTGCGAGCGGCCTCCATGTGCCAAAAATAGGCCGTGGGCACAGCCGCGCCCAAAAATATCCGCCTGAAGGCCGGGGCGCCAAGTTCGTCCAGCGGAAAAAGGCCACAAAAACGGGTGGGCTATAGCCTTGGGGGGTGGGGCTGGCCAAGTTCATCCGCCGGACTCGGAATGGGACGTGACTTTGGAAACGTCCTTCGTGTGCCAAAAATAGGCCGCGGGCACAGCCGCGTCCAAAAATAACTGCCCGAAGGCCGGGGCGCCAAGTTGGTCCAGCGGAAAAGGGCCACAAAAACGGGTGGGCTATAACCTTGGGGGGTGGGGCTGGCCAAGTTCGTCCGCCTGACTAGGAATGGGACTAGACTTTGCAAGCGGCTCAGATGAAATAGGCAGCGACACAGCCGCCGCTTAAAAATAACCGGGCCGGGCGCCAAGTAAGACCAGCGGAAAAAGGCAACAAAAACGGTGGGCTATAGCTTAGGGGTGGGCTAAAGATAGTCCGCTGACCGAATGGGGCTAGATTTAAGTGGCCTACGCAGCAAAAAATATGCCACGGACACAGCCGCGCTGAAAAGTAACGCCTACGGCGGTCGCCAAGTTCGCCAGCGAAAAAGCCACAAAACGGTGGGGCTATAGTTTGGGGTCGCCAAGTTCGTCCGCCGGACTCGGAATGGCGCGAGACTTGCGAGCGGCCTGTACCAAAAAATTGGCCGTAGGCCGCCCAAAATTAACTGCCCAAGGCGTCGGGCGCCAAGTTCGCCCAGCGAAAAGGCCACAAAACGGTGGGTTATAGCCTGGGGGTGGGCTGGCTGCTCGTCATTGCCGCTCGGAATGGGGCGAGACTTTGCGTGCGGCCTCCTTGTGCCAAAAATAGGCCGCAGACACAGCCGCTCCCAAAAATAAACGAACGAAGGCCGGGGCGCCAAGTTCATCCAGCGGAAAAAGGCCACAAAAACGGGCGGGCTATGGCCTTGGGGGGTGGGGCTGGCAAAGTTCGTCCGCCGGACTGGGAATGGGGCGAGACTTTTTTTGCAGCCTCCGTGTGCCAAAAATAGGCCGCAAGGACAGCCGCGCCGAAGAATAACCGCCGGAAGGCCGGGGCACCCAGTTCGTCCTGCAGAAAAAGGCCACCAAAACGGGTGGGCTATATCCTTGGGGGGCGGCCAAGTTCGGCCCGCCGACTCGGAATGGGACGACTTTGCGAAAGGGCCTATGTGCCAAATATTGGCTCCGGGCACTGCCGCGCCCAAAAATAACAACCCGAAGGCCGGTGCGCCAAGTTCGTCCAGCAGAAAAAGGCCACAAAAACGGGTGGGCTATAGCCTTGGGGCGTGGGGCTGGACAAGTTCGTCCGCAGGACTCGGAATGGGGCGAGACTTGGCAAGCAGCCTCCGTGTGCCAAAAATAGGCCGCGGACGCAGCCGCGCTCAAAAATAACTGCCCGAAGACCGGGGCGCCAAGTTCGTCCAGCGGAAAAAGCCACAAAAACGGGTGGGCTATACCGAGGGTGGCGGGTTCAACCAGACTCGGAATGG
Organism: Citrus cavaleriei; assembly: GCA_030448925.1. Classification (NCBI taxonomy): domain Eukaryota; kingdom Viridiplantae; phylum Streptophyta; class Magnoliopsida; order Sapindales; family Rutaceae; genus Citrus; species Citrus cavaleriei. The sequence continues at coordinate 20,776 of JAUJEN010000433.1, forward strand.
GGCGAGACTTTGCGAGCGGCCTCCATGTGCCAAAAATAGGCCGCGGGCACAACTGCGCCAAAAAATAACTGCACGAATACCGTGACGCCAAGTTCGTTCCGCGGAAAAAGGCCACAAAAACGGGTGGCCTATAGCCTTGGGGGGTGGGGCTGGCCAAGTTTGTCCGACGGACTCGGAATGGGGCGAGACTTTTTTAGCGCCCGCTGGCACAAAATAGGGTCAGCGGGACAGCCGCTCAAAAAATAACCGCCTGATGGCAGCGCGCAAGTTCGCCCAGCGAAAAAAAAAGCCACAAAACGGTGGGCTATAGCCTGGGGGTAGGGCTGCTCGTTCCGGCCGGACTCGGAATGGGACGACACTTTGTGAGCGGCCTCCGTGTGCCAAACATAGGACGTGGGCACAGCCGCGCCCAAAAATAACCTCCCGAAGGCCGGGGCGCCAAGTTCGTCTTTCGGAAAAAGGCCACAAAAACGGATGGGCTATAGCCTTGGGGGGTGGGGCTGGCCAAGTTCGTCCGCTGGATTTGGAATGGGGTGAGAGTTTGCGAGCGGCCTCCGTGTGCCAAAAACAGGCCGCAGGCACAGCCGCGCCCAAAAATAACCGCCCGAAGGCCGGGGCGCCAAGTTCGTCCAGCGGAAAAAGGCCACAAAAACGGGTGGGCTACAGCCTTGGGGGGTGGGGCTGGCCAAATCGTCCGCCGGAATCGGAATGACGCGAGACTCTACGAGCGGCCTCCGTGTGCCAAAAATAGTCCGCGGGCACAGCCGTGCCCACAAAGAACCGCCCGAAGGCCGGGGCGCCAATTTCGTCCAGCGGAAAAAGGCCACAAAAACGGGTGGGCTATAGCCTTGGGTGGTGGGGTTGGCCAACTTCGTCCGCCGGACTCGGAATGGGGCGACACTTTCTTAGTGGCCTCCGTGTGCCAAAAATACGCCGCGGGCACAGCCGCGCCCAAAAATAACAGCCCGAAGGCCGGGGCGCCATGTTCGTCCAGCGGAAAAAGGCCAGAAAAACGGGTGGGCTATAGCCTTTGGGGGTGGGGCTGGCCAAATCGTCCGCCGGACTCGGAATGAGGCGAGACTCTACGAGCGGCCTCCGTGTACCAAAAATAGTCCGTGGGTACAGCCGTGCTAAAAAATAACCGACCGAAGGCCCGGGCGCCAAGTTCGTCCAGCGGAAAAAGGCCACAAAAACGGGTGGGCTATAGCCTTCGGGGGTGGGGCTGGCCAAGTTCGTCCGCCGACCTCGGAATGGGTCGAGACTTTGCGAGCAGCCTCGAAAAGTGCCAATAGGCTGGCCAGCCGCCGCTTAAAAATAACCGCTCAAGGTCCGGGCGCCAAGTTCGCCCAGCGAAAAGCCGAAAACGGTGGGTTATAGCTTGGGGTGGGCTGGCCAACCGCCACTCGAATGAGGCGAGACACTACGAAAGCGCCTCGTGCTGTGGGTTAGTCCAAGGGCACAGCCGTTTCAAAATAACCGGCCCGGGCGCCAAGTTCGTCCAGCGGAAAAAGGCCACAAAAACGGGTGGGCTATAGCCTTCGGGGGTGGGGCTGGCCAAGTTCGTCCGCCGGCCTCGGAATGGGGCGAGACTTTACGAGCAGCCTCCGAGTGCCAAAAATAGGCCAAGGGCACAGCCGCGCCCAAAAATAACCGCCCGAAGGCCGGGGCGCCAAGTTCGTCCAGGGGAAAAAGGCCAGAAAAATGGGTGGGCTATAGCCTTGGGGGGTGGGGCTGGCCAAATCGTCCGCCGGACTCGGAATGCGGAAAAAGGCGACAAAAACGGGTGGCCTATGGCCTTGGGGAGTGGGCCTTTCCAAGTTCGTCCGCCGGCCTCGGAATGGGGCGACACTTTGCGGGCGGCCTACGTGTACAAAAAATAGGCTGCGGGCACAGCCGCGCCCAAAAATAACCGCCCGAAGGCCGGGATGCCAAGTTCGTCCAGCGGAAAAAGGCCACAAAAACGGGTGGGCTACAGCCTTGGGGGGTGGGGCGGGCCAAGTTCGTCCGCCAGACTCAGAATGGTGCGAGACTTTGTGAGCGGCCTCCGTGTGCCAAAAATAGGCCGCGGGCACAGCCGTACCCAAAAATAACCCCCCGAAGGCCGGGGCACCAAGTTCGTCCTGCGGAAAAAGGCCACAAAAACAGGTGGGCTACAGCCTCGGGGGGTTGGGCTGGCCAAGTTCGTCTGGCTGCTCGAATGGGCGAGACTTTGCGGCGCCTCTTGTGCTAAAATAGGCCGCAGACACAGCCGCTCCCAAAAATAAACGAACGAAGGCCGGGGCGCCAAGTTCATCCAGCGGAAAAAGGCCACAAAAACGGGCGGGCTATGGCCTTGGGGGGTGGGGCTGGCAAAGTTCGTCCGCCGGACTGGGAATGGGGCGAGACTTTTTTTGCAGCCTCCGTGTGCCAAAAATAGGCCGCAAGGACAGCCGCGCCGAAGAATAACCGCCGGAAGGCCGGGGCACCCAGTTCGTCCTGCAGAAAAAGGCCACCAAAACGGGTGGGCTATATCCTTGGGGGGTGGGGCTGGCCAAGTCCGTCCGCCGGACTCGGAATGGGACGAGACTTTGCGAGTGGCCTCCATGTGCCAAATATTGGCTCCGGGCACTGCCGCGCCCAAAAATAACAACCCGAAGGCCGGTGCGCCAAGTTCGTCCAGCAGAAAAAGGCCACAAAAACGGGTGGGCTGGGGGCGTGGTTGACAAGTTCGTACGCAGGACTCGGAATGGGGGGAGACTTGGCAAGCAGCCTGCAAAATAGCGCGACGCAGTCAAGGCCAAAATAACTGCTCAAGACCGCGCCAAGTTCGCCCAGCGAAAAAGCCACAAAAACGGTGGGCTATAGCCTGGGGTGGGCTGTTCGTCCGGCCAGACTCGTGAATGGCACGAGACCTGCGAGTGCAAAAATAGGCTCCGGGCACAGCCGCGCCCAAAAATAACCTCCCGAAGGCCGGGGCGCCAAGTTCGTCTTGCGGAAAAAGTCCACAAAAACGGGTGGGCTATACCCTTGAGGGGTGGGGCTGGCCAAGTTCGTCCGCCAGACTCGGAATGGGGCGAGACTTTGCGAGCGGCCTCCATGTGCCAAAAATAGGCCGCGGGCACAACTGCGCCAAAAAATAACTGCACTCACCGTGACTAAGTTCGCAGAAAAGGCCACAAAAACGGGTGGGGCCTTTATAGCCGGGGCGGGCTGGCTGTTTGTCCGACGGACTTCGGAATGGGGCGTAGACTTTTTTTAGCGCTCCACAGGTTAAAAAATAGGTCAAAGGGACAGCCGCCGCTAAAAATAACCGCCTGATGGCCGGTGCGCGCCAAGTTCGCCCAGCGGAAAAAGCCATAATAAAAACGGGTGGCTATAGCATTTCTGGGGGAGCGGGCTAAGTTCGTCCCGGACTGGAATGGGACGACACTTTTTGTGAGCGGCTCGTGCCAAATATAGACGGGCACAGCCGCCCTTCAAAAATAACCTCCCGAAGGCCGGGCGTTCGCTTTTTCGAAAAAAGGCCACAAAAACGGATGGGTTATAGCTCGGGGTGGGCTGGCCAAGTTCGTCCGCTGATTTGGAATGGGTGAGTTTACAGCGCATCCGTGTTAGCAAAAACAGCCGCAGGCACAGCCGCCGCCAAAAATAACCGGCCAAGGCCGGGCGCCAAGTTCGCCCAGCGAAAAGGCCACAAAACGGTGGGCTACAGCCTTGGGGTGGGCTGGCCAAACCGCCCGCCGAATCGAATGACGCGAGATTTACGAGCGCCTGCGGTGCTGTGGGCTAGTCCGCGGGCACAGCCGCGCTCACAAAGAACCGCCTGCGTCAAGGCCGGGCGCCACCTTTCGCCCAGCGAAATAGGCCAATAAAACGGGTGGGCTATAGCAGCTTCATAAATTTTGGCGGGCCGATATCGTCTAATTGGACTCGAATGGGGCGACACTTTCTTAGTGGCCTGCGGTGCTGGGGAATACGCCGCCGGCACAGCCGCGCCTAAAAAAATAACAGCCCAAGGCCGGGCGCCATGTTCGCCCAGCTGAAAAGGCCGGAAAACGGGTTATGCTTTGGGGCGGGTTAATAAACTCGTCCGCCGGACTCGGAATGAGGCGAGACTCTACGAGCGGCCTCCGTGTGCCAAAAATAGTCCGCGGGCACAGCCGTGCCCAAAAATAACCGACCGAAGGCCCGGGCGCCAAGTTCGTCCAGCGGAAAAAGGCCACAAAAACGGGTGGGCTATAGCCTTCTGGATTACAAGTTCGTCCACCGACTCGAATGGGCCGAGACTTTGCGAGCAGCCTCCGAAAGTGCCAAAATAGGCTAAGGGCAGCCGCTAAAAATAACCGGCTCAAGGTCGTCGGGCGCCAAGTTCGCCCAGCGAAAAAGGCCGAAAACGGTGGGCTATAGCCTCGGGGGTGGGGTTGGCCAAATCAAATCGTCCACTGGACTCGAATGAGGCGAGACTTTACCACGAGCGGCCTGCGGTGCTGTGGGGCTAGTCCGCGGCACAGCCGTGCTAAAAATAATCCGGATCAAGGCCCGGGCCCCAAGTTCGTCCAGCCGAAAAAGGCCACAAAACCTGTGGGTTGCGGGTCAAAGCGGGCTGCTAAGTTCGTCTGGCCGCTCTTTAATGGGGCGAGACTTTACGAAAAGCAGTCCGAAAAGTGCCAAGGCTGGCGGGCACAGCCGCGCCTGCTTAAAAATAACCGCTCAAGGCCGGGCGCCAAGTTCGCCTGTGGCGAAAATGGCTATAGCCTGGGGCTGGCCAAATCGTCCCGGCCGACTTCGGAATGCGGTGCGATAAAACGGGTGGGCGGCCTTGGGGAGGGTTTTTTCAAGTTCACCTGCCGGCCTCGAATGGGGCGACACTTTTATGGCGGGCGCACTCACGGTACAAAAATAGGTTGCGGCACAGCCGCTTAAAATAACCGCTCAAGGCCGGATGCCAAGTTCGCTAGCGAAAAAGGCCACAAAATGGGGCGGCTACAGCCTTTGGGGGGGGGCTGGGTTCGCCGCCAGACCGCATCTCGAACGGTGCGAGACTTTGTGAGCGCCCGTGGTGCTGTGGGCCAAAATAGTCATGGGCACAGCCGCATCTAAAACTAACCTTCAAGGTCGGGCACCAAGTTCGCCCCGCGGAAAAGGCCACAAAACAGCGGCTACCGGGGTCGGGTTGTCAAGTTCGGTCTGCCGGAGTCAGAATGTGGCGAGTTTATGGCCTGGTGCCAAAAATAAAGGGCCATGCCGCAAAAATAGCCGCCTATGGCTGGGCGCTAAGTTCGCCCAGCGAAAGGCCACAAAACGGGTGGGCTATGGCTTTCGGGGCGGGCTGTCAAGCTCGTCCGCCGCCTCGGAACGGGCGCAGACTTGGGTGGCCTCCGCGGTAAAAATATAGGCCGCGGGTACAACACACAAAAAACGGTGGCATATAGTATTGGGGGTGGGTTGCCAAATCGCCCGGCCGACTTTTAATGCGGATTTTAACGCGGCGAGCATGAAGCGGCTTCCGTGGTGCCAAAATATGTGGGCGCGACGAATCCCAAAAATAACCGCCTGCTTCCCGGCGCCAAGTTCGTCCAGCGGAAAAAGGCCACAAAAACGGGTGGGCTATAGCCTTTAAAGGGGGCTGGGCTGGCTGGCCCGCCGGACTCGGAATGGACGAGACTTTGAAGCGGCCTGTGGTGCCAAAAATAGTGGCCAGGGCAATAGCTGCCCTGCAAAAATAAGGTTTGCCGGGCGCCAAGTTCGTCTGAGCGAAAAGGCCACAAAAACGGTGGCTAGTTAAGGCAGGGCCGGCCAAATCGTCCGCCGGACTCGGAATGCGGCGAGACTCTGCGAACGGCTCCGTAGCCAAAAATAGGTCGGGCACCGACGCCGGAAAATAAAAAATAATCCGCGCTGGGTTCGGGCGCCAAGTTCGGGTCCCAGCCGGAAAAGGCTACAAAACGGGTGGCTATAGCCTTGGGGGGTGGGCTGGCCAAGTTCGTCTGCCGGGCCGACTCGGAATGGGACGACTCGCAGCGCCTCCGTGGTAATAAAAATAGGCTGTGGGCACAGCCACACCCAAAAATAACCACCCGAAGGCCGGGGTGCCAAGTTCGCTGGAAAAGGCCAAAAACGGTGGCTATAGCTGGGGGTGGGGCTGCCAAATCGTCTGGCCGACTCTGGAATGCGGCGAGACTCGTGAAACGGCCTCCGGTGTTAAGAAAAAGGTACGCGCCAGCCGCCCAAAAAATAACCGTGCCAAGGGACGCCTGGACGCCAAGTTCGCTCAAATGCGGAAAAGTGCCCACAAAACGTAACAGGCCTTGGGGGTCGGGCTGGTTCGTCTGCCGCCACCGGAATGGGCGAGACTTTGCGTAATTAACGGCTTCATGTGCCAAAAATAGGCCATGCGCGCACAACCGGGTATTTCCAAAAGAACTCTCCGGCCGGGCGCCAAGTTCGCCCAATGCCGAAAAAGGCCACAAAACTGGTGTACGGCTTCGGGGGGGTTGTCAAGTTCGTGAAAAATAGGCCGGCCACAGCCGCTGCCTAAAATAACATCAAGGCCCGGCGCCAAGTTCGGCCCAATGGAAAGGCTACAAAATGGGGGCGGGCATAGCTCGGGGCGGGCTTGGCTGTTCGCCCGCCGGACTGGAACGGGCGCGATTTGGCAGCAGCAGTTCTGTGGTGTTAAAACAGCTCGCCTTGCCTAAAAGCACCTGGCTGCCGGGCGCCAAGTTCGCCAGTGGAAAAGGCCAAATGGGGGCTATAGCCTGGGGCGGGTTTCACAAGCCTGTCTGGCCAGCTTGGGCGAGGCTTTGAAGCGGCTCCGCGGTACTGTACTGGCCGCCGGGTACAGCCGCACCGTTAAGCAAGAACCGCTCAAGGTCAGCGCCAAGTTCGCCCAATAGAAAAGGCCACAAAACGGGTGGGGGCGGCTGGCTGTTCGTCCGCCGGACTCAATGGGACGAGACTTGCGAGCGGCGCCGCCACAAGTGGGTTGAAGGGCACAGCCGCTTAAAAATAACCGGATCAAGGGCGTCAAAAGCAAGTTCGCCCAAAGGGAAAAGGCCAAAACGGTGGCTATAATTGGGGGTGGGTTGCCAAATCGCCCGCCTGACTTAATTTTGACGCGGCGAGATTCTAACGACTCCGCAGTTAAAAAAGGTCGCTGCCACAGCCGCTTAAAATAACCGCCAAGCGGCGCTCTGGAAGGCGCCGCTCAGTTCAAAAGGCCAAAACGGGTATAGGCCCAAGGCTGTTCGTCTGCCGCCTCGAATGGGCGAGTTTTGCAAGCGCCAAAAAATAGGCCGCGCCAACCGCATCAAAGAACTCCCCGAAGGCCGGGCGCCAAGTTCGTCCCGAAAAAGGCTACAGAAACGGGTACAGGCTCGGGCGGCCTTTTGGGGGGCAGCGTTCGCTCCACCGACTCCGTGGTGCCAAAAATAGGCCGCGCCACGACGCGCCAAAATAATCTGCCCGCGCCAAGTTCGCTCCCCATGAAAAAAAAGGCCACAAAAATGGGTGGGCTATACAGGCGGTTGCTGGCAAGTTCATCCGACTCGAATGGGCGTGACGGCGAGCAGTCTCCGTGCGGTGCCAAAATAGGTCGCAGGGGCACAGCCGCCGCCTAAAAGTAAGCACCAAGGTCGGGCGCCAAGTTCGCCAAAGGAAAAAGGCCGAAAATGGAAGCGGTTATAGCCTTGGGGGCGGGTTTACGTTCGTCCGCCAGACTCGGAATGGGCGAGACTTTGTGAGCGCCTGCAGTACCGTAAATTTCGGGCCGCGCACAGCCGCGTTTCCATGAAGAACAGCCCAAGGCCGCCAAGTTCGCCCACCGCAGAAAAAGGCCAATAAAACGGGTGGCTAGCCTCGAGGCTGGGTTTGGCTACCGCCATGTTCGGCCGACTTAATGGGGCGACTTTGCGAGCCGCCTGCGGTGCTAAATAGGTCGCGGGCACAGCCACACCCAAAATAACTGCCCGGCATGGGCGCTTAAGTTCGCCCAGCGGAAAAAGGCCGTCAAAAAATTGGCGGCCATTTGGGGGGCGGGTTGGCTAAGTTCGTCCACCGGACTCGGAATAGGGCGAGACTTCCCTGCGAAAGCGGCCTGTTCCAGAATAGGCCACGGCACAGCCGCGTCTTCAAAATACCGCCTAACGACGGGTGCCAAGTTCGCCCAGCAGAAAAGGCCACAAAACGGGTGGGCTATAGCCTGGGGGTGGGCTTGGCCATGTTATTCCGCCGACTCGGAATGGGATGAGACTTTTGCCGCCTTCGTGCCAAAAAATAGGCTGGCAGCCGCCTAACAATAACCGCCTGCCAAGGCTACGGGCGCCAAGTTCGCCCACGGAAAAGGCCACAAAACGGGTGGGTTATGTAGCCTGGGTAATAAGTTCGGTAATCCGCCGGACTGACCGAATGGATTCGACTTTGCACACGGCCTCGAAAGTGCCGGGGATAATGGGTCATGGGCACAGCTTGTGCCCAATCAAGGCCGGGCGCCAAGTTCGCCCAGCGAAAAAAAAGGCTACAAAAACGGTGGGCTCGCCTTGGAGGCGGGCCCCGTCCGGACTCGGAATAGTACGACTTTGCGAGCAGCCTGCGTAAAATAGGTTGGGGCAGCCGCTAAAAATAACCGCCTCAAGGCCGGGCGCTTAAGTTCGCCCAGCGGAAAAAGGCTACAAAACGGTGGGTTATAGTTTTGGGGGGTTCGGGCTTGGCTAAGTTCGTTCACCGGACCTTTAATGGGCGAGATTTCAGAGCGGCCCAGCAAAAATAGGCCGCGGGATGGTGGCACAGCCAAGCATCAAAAATAACTGCTCCGAAGGTCAAGCCAAATTGCCCAGCGAAAAAGGTCAGAAAACAGGTGGGCTATAGCCCGGGCATATAAAGTTCGTCCGCCGGGCTCGACTGAATGGGACGAGACTTTTGCGTGACGGCCTGAAAGTGCCGGTCAAGGCCGCCAAGTACAGTTGTGCCCATAACAATCACCGGGCTGGGAAGGCCGGGCGCCAAGTTCGGCCCAGCTGAAAAAGGCCACAAAATCGGGTGGGCTTATAGCCCTGGCGGGTGGTTGGCTGGCCAAGTTCGTTCCGCCGAGACTCGGAATGGGGTGAGACTTTTGCCAGTGGCCTCTGTGGTACCAAAATACGCCACGACACAGCCGCTACTAAAAATAACGTAAAGGCCCGGGACGCTAATTTCGGCTCCAGCGGAAAAAGGTCAAAAACGGGTGGGCTACAGCCCCCGGGGTGGCGATAGCCATGTTATTCGCCGACTCGGAATGGGGTGAGACTTTTCGAAGCCTCAGTGCTGTAATAGCCTCGGGCACAGCCGCCGCCAACATGAATCTCCGCCTTCGAACGACGGGCGTGCTAAGTTCGCCCAGCAGAAAAAGGCCACAAAAACGGGGGCGGCTATAAATTTTGGGGTTGGCTGTTCGGGTCTGGGCCGGACTCGAATAGTACGAGCGACTTTAAAGCAGCCCGGTGTTAAAAAAGAAGGTTGCGGGCACAGCTGCGCTTCTAAAATAACCCCATCAAGGCCGGGCGCTAAGTTCGGCCCAGCGGAAAAGGCCATAAAACGGGCGGGTGGGCTATAGCCTTGGGGGTTCGGGCTGGCTGCAGTCGGCCCGGCCGGACTCGAATGGGCGAGACTTGAGAGCGCCTCGTGCCAAAATAGGCCGCGCGCACAGCCGCACTTCCAAATAACCGCTTGAATGCCGGGCGCCAAGATCGCCCAGCGAAAAAGCTGCCGAAAAACGGGCGGGCTATCGCTCAAAAGGGGTATATGTCTACAGTTCGTCCGCCGGACTCGGAATAGTACGAGACTTTGCGAGCAGCCTCCGTGGTGCCAAAAGCTGCGGGCACAGCTGCTAAAAATAACCGGATCAACGCTGGGCGCCAAGTTCGTCCAGCGGAAAAAGGCCAAAAACGGGTGGGCTATAGCCTTGGGGGGTTCGGGGGCAAGTTCGCCCGCCGACCGGAATGGGGCGAGACTTTCGAGAGCGCCTCCGTGCCAAAAATAGCAGCGCGCACAGCCGCATTTGCACAAAATAACCGCCATGGGGGCTAAGATCGCCCAGCGGAAAAGGCCGCAGAAAACGGGTGGGCTACGCACGCCTGGCTGGCAAAGTTCGTCTACCGACTTGGACTCGATCGAATGGGGACGAGACTTTGGCATGCACGCCTCCGAGTGCTGGGTTGGTCTTATAAGGTTCGAAATAACCGCCAGTCAAGGCCGCCAAGTTCGCTCCAGCGAAAAAGGCCATTAAAACGCGGCTATGCCTTTGGGGCGGAAGCTGGCCAAGTTCGTACGCCGGACTCGGAATGGGGCTAGACTTTGCGAGCGGTCTCCGTGTGCCAAAAATAGGCCTCGGGCACAGCCGCGTCCAAAAAATAACCGCCCGAAAGCCGGGGCGCCAAGTTCATCCAGCGGAAAGAGGCCACAAAAACGGGGGGCATATAGCCTGGGGGCAATGGGTTAGCTGCTGTTATTCGCCAACTCGCTGAATGAGGTGAGACTTTCCGAAAGGCTCTCCAAAATAAAAATAGGCCTCGGACACAGCCGCGCCAAAAATAACCGCACGAACGCCGGGGCGCCAAGTTCGTCCAGCGGAAAAAGGCCACAAAAACGGGTGGGCCGGTATATTTTGGGGGTGGGCTGGCCGTTCGCTCCACCGACTCGGGATCGGATTTCCAGACTTCGCGTATGCAGCCTCCGAAAAGTAAAAATAGTGTGCGGGCACAGCCGCGCCCAAAAATAACCGCCCGAAGGCCGGGGCGCCAAGTTCGTCCAGTGGAAAAGGGCCACAAAAACGGGTGGGCTATAGCCTTGGGGGGTGGGGCTGGCCAAGTTCGTCCGCCGGACTCGGAATGGGGCGAGACTTTGCGAGCGGCCTCTGTGTGCCAAAAATAGGCCGCGGGCATACCGCACCCAAAAATAACCACCCGAGGGCCGGGGCGCCAAGTTCGTCCCACGGAAAAAGGCCACAACAACGGGTGGGCTATAGCCTTGGGGGGTGGGGCTGGCCAAGTTCGTCCGCCGGACTCGGAATTGGGCTAGACTTTACGAGCGCCCGTACCAGGTAGTCCGCTGGCAGCAGCCAAGACAAAAATAACAATCACCAAGGCCGCATGTGGCGCCAAGTTCGGCCCAGCGAAAAGGCCACAAAACGGGTGGGCTATAGCCTTTGGGGTGGGTTGCCAAATTCCGTCCGGGCCGCTCGGAATGGGATTTAGCCTTGCGAAGCGGCTCGGGTGCTGTAGGGCCGGGTACAGATGCGCCTAAAATAATCTCCGCATTTTGCCGGGGCGCCAAGCACGCCCAGCGTAAAAAGCCAACAAAACGGGTGGGCTATAGCCTTGGGGTGGGCTGGCTGTTCGCCCTCACTGACTCGGATTGTGTGAGACTTTCTTTGCGAAAGCGGGCCTGTAAAAAATAGGCTGCGGGCACAGCCAACACCATTAAATAACCGCTCAAGGCCGGGCGCCAAGTTCGTCCAGCGGAAAAGGCTACAAAACGGGTGGGCTATAGCCTCGGGTGGGGCTGGGCTAAGTTCGTCCGGACTCGAATGGGCGCACTTTGGCCGCCCGTGTGGTCTCCAAAATAGGCCGCTGCATATTAGCCACGCCTAAAAAATAACCGTCCAAAAGCCGGGCGCCAAGTTCATCCAGCGAAAAGGCCACAAACGGTGGGCTATAGCCTTGGGGTGGCGGTCGTTCGTCTGCCGGACTCGTGAGTGAGGTGAGACTTTATGAAATGGCCTCCATGTGCCGTGGGAATAGCCCTCGACACAGCCGCGGCCTAAAAAATAATCAAAAGTCGGGCGCCAAGTTCGCTTCAGCGGAAAAAGCCACAAAAACTGGTGGGCTATAGCCTTGGTCAAGGCTGGCTAAGTTCAAATCACTGTCCTCGCCGGACTGAATGGGGAGACTTATGAAGCTGCCTCTGTAGAAACCCAAAAATAGGCCGCGGGCTTAGCCACGCCCAAAAATAACTGTCCGAAAGCCGGGGCGCCAAGTTCATCCAGCGGGAAAAGGCCACAAAAACGGGTGGGGTTATATTTTGGGGTGGGTTGGCTAAATTCCCGTCCGGGCCGGACCGGAATGGTAGACTTTAAAGCAGCCACCGTGTGCCAAATATAAGCCTCGGGCACAGCCGCGCCCGAAAATAACCACCCAAAGGCCAGGGCGCCAAGTTCGTCCAACAGACAAAGGTCACAAAAACGGGTGGGCTGTAGCCTTGGGGGGTGAGACTGACCAGGTTCGTCCGCCGGACTCGGATTGGGGCGAGACTTTGCGAGCGGACTCCGTGCCAGCTGGGGAATAGGCCGTGGCACAGTCAGCGCCTAAAATAACCGCCAAGGCCGGGCGCCAAGTTCGGCCCAGCGGAAAAGGGCCACAAAACGGTGGCTTATAGCCTAGGGGGGGGCGGGTGGCTGGCTGTTCGTCTACCGATTCCGGAATGGGGCGTAGACTTTGCGAGCAGCCTCAAAATAGGCTGGGCACAGCCGCACTCCAATAACAACCGCCTCAACGACATGGGTGCCAAGTTCGTCCAGCAGAAAAAGGCCACAAAAACGGGTGGGCTATAGCGGGCCACGTTCGTCTGGCCGGGCCGGACTCGAAATAGTACGAGACTTTGCGAGCAGCCTCCGTGTGCCAAAAATAGGCTGCGGGCACAGCCGTACCCAAATATAACCACCCGAAGCCGGGGCGCCAAAATCGTCGAGCGGAAAAAGACAGCAAAAACGGGTGGGCTATCGCCCATGGGTGGTTGGTAAAGTTCGGCCGGACTCGTGACCGACTCGGAATGGGATGAGATTTCGCGACGGACTGGTAAGTCCTGCGGGCCAAAATAGGCTGGCAATAGCCGCTACCAAAAAATAACCACCAAGGCCGCGCCAAGTTCGCCCAGCGGAAAAAAGGCTACAAAAACGGGTGGCTATAGCCTTTGGGGGTGGGGCTGCCTGTTCGTCTCGCTGGCTCGGAATGGGACGAGCCTTTGCGAAAGGGCCTGTGGTGCTGAAATAGGCCGCAACAGATGCGCCTAAATAACTCCGCATTGCCGGGGCGCCTGGCACGCCCAGCGGAAAAAGGCTACACAAAATGGGTGGGCTATAGCCTTGGGGGGTGGGCTGGCTGTTCGTCCTGGGCCGGACTCGGATTGTGGTGAGACTTTACGAGCGCTCGTACGGTATTAAAAATAGGTTGCGGCACAGCCATTCAATAAATAACCGCCTTAAGGTCACGCCAAGTTCGTCCAGCGGAAAAAAGCCACAAAAACTGGTGGGCTATAGCCTTGGTTGGTGGGGCTGGCCAAGTTCGTCCGCCGGACTCGGAATGGGGGGAGACTTTGCGAGCGGCCTCCGTGTCCCAAAAATAGGCCGCGGGCTTAGCCACGCCCAAAAATAACCGTCCGAAAGCCGGGGCGCCAAGTTCATCCAGCGGGAAAAGGCCACAAAAACGGGTGGGCTATAGCCTTGGGGGGTGGGGCTGGCCAAGTTCGTCCGCCGGACTCGGAGTGAGGTGAGACTTTGCGAGCGGCCTCCATGTGCCAAAAATAGGCCTCGGACACAGCCGTGCCCAAAAATAACCGCCCGAAAGCCGGGGCGCCAAGTTCGTCCAGCGGAAAAAAGCCACAAAAACTGGTGGGCTATAGCCTTGGTCAGGTTGGCTCTCACCGGACTCGGAATGGGGGAGACTTTATGAGCGCCTCAGTGTCCCAAACCAGGCCGGGCTTAGCCACGCCCAAAAAAATAACTGCCCCAAAAGCCGGGCGCCAAGTTCATCCAGCGAAAGGCCACAAAAACGGGCGGTTATAGCCTTTTGGGGTAATAAATTCGTCCGCCGGACTCGGAATGGGGCGGTAGATTTCATGAGCAGCCACCGCAGTTGCCAAATATAGGTTTCGGCATGCCGCTTCGAAAATAACCACCCGAAGGCTAGGGCGCCAAGTTCGTCTGAACAATGATTAAAGGTCACAAAAACGGGGCCAGCCTGGGGGTGAGATTGACCAGTTCGTCCCGGACTGGATTGGGGCGAGAGCGGACTCCGTGCCAAAATAGTCAGGGTATTGCACAGCCGCTACCAAAAAAATAACCGCCAAGGCGGGGCGCCCAAAGTTCGCCCAGCGAAAAAGGCCACAAAAACGGGTGGGCTATAGCCGGGGGGGGGGGGGCTGGCCGACTTCGTCCGCCGGATTCGAATGGGGCGACTTTTGAGCAGCCTCTGTGTGCTGTAATAGGCCGGGCACAGCCAAGCATCTAACAATAACCGCCTCGAACGACGTAAGCAAGTTCGTCCAGCAGAAAAAGGCCACAAAAACGGGTGGGCTATAGCCTTGGGGGGTGGGGCTGGCCAAGTTCGTCCGCCGGACTCGGAATAGTACGAGACTTTGCGAGCAGCCTCCGTGTGCCAAAAATAGGCTGCGGGCACAGCCGTACCCAAATATAACCGCCCGAAGCCGGGGCGCCAAAATCGTCGAGCGGAAAAAGACAGCAAAAACGGGTGGGCTATCGCCCTGGGGGGTGGGCTGGCAAAGTTCGTCCGCCGGACTCGGACTCGGACTCGGAATGGGATGAGACTTTGCGCACGGACTCCGTGTCCCAAAAATAGGCCGCGGGCACAGCCGCGCCCAAAAATAACCACCCGAAGGCCGGGGCGCCAAGTTCGTCCAGCGGAAAAAGGCCACAAAAACGGGTGGGCTATAGCCTTGGTGGGTGGGGCTGGCCAAGTTCGTCCGCCGGACTCGGAATGGGGCGAGACTTTGGGAGCGGCTCGCGGAAATTGGCATTACAAGGCACAGCTGGCCAAAATAACACCTCAAGGCCGGGCGCCACGCTTCGCCAGCGAAAAAGGCCACAGAAACGGTGAGCTTACAGCCTTGGCGGGTGGGTTGGTTCGTCCGCCGGACTCAGAATGGCGCGAGACTTTGCGAGCGGCGTGAAAATTGGCCCGGTACAGCTGCCGAAAAATAACCTTCAAGGCCGGGCGCCACGTCGCCCAGCGAAAAGGCCACAAAAACGGGTGGCGCTTTGGGGGTGGGTTGGCTAAATAAGTTCGTCCGCCGGACTCGGAATGGGGCGAGACTTTGCGAGCGGCAACCGATTGCCAAAAATAAGCCTCGGGCACAGCCGCGCCCGAAAATAACCACCCGAAGGCCGGGGCGCGAAGTTCGTCCATCGGACAAAGGCCACAAAAACGGGTGGGCTATAGCCTTTGGGGGTGGGGCTGGCCAAGTTTGTCCGCCGGACTCGGAATGGGGCGAGATTTTGAGAGCGACCTCCGTGTGTCAAATATAGGCCGCGGGAACAGCCACGCCCAACAATAACCGCCCGAAGTCCGGGGCGCCAAGTTCGCCCAGCGGAAAAAGGCCACAAAAACGGGAGGGCTAGAGCCTTGGCAGGTGGGGCCGGCCAAGTTCGTCCGCCGGACTCAGAATGGGGCGAGACTTTGTGAGCGGCCTGTGGTACTGGGGAATAGGCTGCCCAGCCGCACCAAAATAACCACCAAGGCAGGGCGCCAGTGTTCGCCCCATGAAAAAGGCCACAAAAATGGTGGGCTATAGCCTTGGGGGCGGCCAGCCAAGTTCATCCGCCGGACCGTAATGGGCGAGACTTTGTGAGCGGCCTGGCTGGTGCCAAAATAGGTTTTGGGATTGCCCGCATAAATAACCGTCCTAACACCGGGGCGCCAAGCTCATCCAGCGGAAAACGGCCACAAAAACGGGTGGGCTATAGCCTTGGTGGGTGGGGCTGGCCAAGTTCGTCCGCCGGACTCGGAATGGGGCGAGACTTTGCGAGCGGCCACCGTGTGCCAAAAATAAGCCTCGGGCACAGCCGCACCCGAGAAGAACCACCCGAAGGCCGGGTTGCGGCCCAGCGGACAAAGGCCATACAAAACGTGCCTGGCCAAGTTCCACCGGATGGGTGAGACTTACGAGCGCAGTTCAAAGCAAAAATAGGCTGCGAATGGCCCAATAACCGTTCAAGGCCGGGGCACCAAGTTCGTCCAGCGGAAAAAGGCCACAAAAACGGGTGGGCTATAGTCTTGGGGTGTGGGGCTGGCCAAGTTCGTCCGCCGGACTCGGAATGGGGCGAGAATTTGAGAGCGACCTTCGTGTGCCAAATATAGGCAGCGGGCACAGCCACACCTAAAAATTACCACCCGAAGGCCGGGGCGCCAAGTTCGCCCAGCGGAAAATGGCCACAAAAACGGGAGGGCTAGAGCCTTGGGGGGTTGGGCTAGCCAAGTTCGTCCGCCGGACTCGGAATGGGGCGAGACTTTGTGAGCGGCCTCCGTGTGCCAAAAATAGGCCGCGGCCACAGCCGCACCCAAAAATAACCACCCGAAGGCAGGGGCGCCAGGTTCGTCCTGCGGAAAAAGGCCACAAAAACGGGTGGGCTATAGCCTTGGGGGGTGGGGGTGGCCAAGTTCGTCCGCCGGACTTGGAATGGGACGAGACTTTGCGAGCAGCCTCCGTGTGCCAAAAATAGGCCGCGGGCACAGCCGCGTCTAAATGTAACAGCACGAAGGCCGGGGCGCCAAGTTCGTCCAGCGGAAAAAGGCCACAAAAACGCGTGGGCAACAGCCTTGGGGGGTGGGGCTGGCCAAGTTCTACCGCCGGACTCGGAATAGGGCAAGTCTTTGCGAGCGGCCTCCGTGTGCCAAAAATGAGCCGCGGGCACAGCCGCGCCCAAAAATAACTGCCCGAAGGCCCGGGCGCCAAGTTCGTCCAGCGGAAAATGGCCACAAAAACGGGTGGGCTATAGCCTTGGGGGGTGGGGCTGGCCAAGTTCCTCTGCCGGACTCGGAATGGGGCGACTTGCCGTGTGCTGAAACATAGGGCATAGGCTTTAAAAATAATCGCCAAGGCCCGGGCGCCAAGTTCGCTCCAGCGAAAAAAGGCCACAAAACGGGTAAAGCATAGCCTTTGGGGTGGGCTGGCTGTTCGTCCGGCCGGACTGGAATGCGGCGAGACCGCGAAATGCGGCTCCTGTGGCAAAAATAGGCCGTGCCCACAGCCGAGCCCAAAAATAACCTACCGAAGGCCCAGGCGCCAAGTTCGTCCAGCGGAAAAAGGCCACAAAAACGGGTGGGCTATATCCTTGGGGTGGGCTGGTGTTCGTCTGCCGCACTCGAATGGGCGAGACTTTGCGAGCGGCCTGCCAAAATATACCATGGCGCTGTTGCCGCTTAAAAATAACCGACCGAAGGCCGGGCGCCAAGTTCGTCCAGCGGGAAAAGGCCACAAAAACGGGTGGGCTATAGCCTTGGGGGGTGGGCTGGCCAAGTTCGTCCGCCGGACTCGGACTAGGAATTGGGCGAGACTTTGTGAGCGGCCTCCGTGCCCCAAAAATAGGCCGCGGGCACAGCCACGCCCGAAATAAGCGCCCGAAGGCCCGGGCGCCAAGTTCGTCCAGCGGAAAAAGGCCACAAAAACGGGTGGGCTATAGCCCTGGGGGGTGGGCTGGCCAAGTTCGTCTGCCGGACTTGGACTAGGAATGGGGCGAGACTTTGCTAGCGGCCTCCGTGTGCCAAAAATAGGCCGTGGGCACAGCCGCGCCCAAAAATAGGCTTCCCAAAAATAATCACTCAAGGTTCTGGGCGCCAAATTCGGCCCAAAAAAAGGCTACAAAACGGGTAAAAGCATAGCCTCGGGGTGGGATGGCTGTTCACGGACTCGGAATGGGGTTAGACTTTATGAAGCGTCTGCAAAAATAGGTCATGGGGGCACAGTGCCGCTAAAAATAACCGGGAAGCGACCGCCAAATTGCCCAGCGAAAAAGGCTAAAACGGGCTATACCTTGGGGCGGGTGGCCATGTTCGTCCGCCGGACTTGGAATGTGATGAGACTTTGCGATCAGCCTCCGTGAGCCAAAAATAGGCCACGACCACAGCCGCGCCCAAAAATGACCGCCCAAAAGGCCGGGGCGCCAAGTTCGTCGAGCGGTAAAGGCCACAAAAACGCGTGGGCAACAGCCTTGGGGGTGGGGCTGGGCAAGTTCTACCGCCGGACTCGGAATAGGGCAAGTCTTTGTGAGCGGCCTCCGTGTGCCAAAAATAAGCCGCAGGCACAGCCGCTAAAAATAATCTGCCCGGCCCGTCTGGCGCCAAGTTCGGGCTCCAGCGAAAAAGGCCACAAAACGGTGAGCAATAGCCGGGGTGGGTTGGCTGTTCGTCCACCGGCCTCAGAATGGGTCGAGACTTCGCGTACAGCGCCTCCGTGGTGTTAAATATAGGCCGAGTGCAGAGCTGCTTAAAAATAATTGCTCAAGGCCCGGGCGGCAAATTCGTCCAGCGGAAAAAGGCTACAAAACGGGTGGGTTATAGCCTTTGGGGCGGGGGCTGTTTGTCCGCCGACTCGAATTCGGCAGAGCGAGCCCTCCGTGTGCCAAAAATAGACCGTGGGCACTGCCGCGCCCAAAAATAACCGCCCGAAGGCCCGGGCGCCACGTTCGTCCAGCGGAAAAAGGCCACAAAAACGGGTGGGCTATAGCCTTGGGGGGTGGGGCTGGCCAAGTTCGTTCGCCGGACTCGGAATGGGACGAGACTTTGCGAGCGGCCTCCGTGTGCCAAAAATAGGCTGCGGCCACAGCCGCACATAAAAATAACCGCCCGAAGGACGGGGCGCCAAGTTCGTCCAGCGGAAAAAGGCCACAAAAACGGGTGGGCTATGGCCTTGGGGGGTGGGGCTGGCCAAGTTCGTCTGCTGGACTGGGAATGGGGCGAGACTTTACGAGCAGCCTCCGTGTGGCAAAACTAGGCCGCGGCACAGCCGCGCCCAAAAATAACCGCCCGAAGGCCCGGGCGGCAAATTCGTCCAGCGGAAAAAGGCCACAAAAACGGGTGGACTATAGCCTTGGGGGGTGGGGCTGGCCAAGTTCGTCCGCCGGAATCGGAATGGGGCGAGACTTTGCGAGCGGCCTCCGTGTGTCAAAAATAGACTGCAGACGCAGCCGCGTCCAAAAATAACCGCCCGAAGGCCGGGGCGAGACTTTGTGAGCGGCCTCCATGCCGGAAAAATAGGCCGTGGGCACAGCCACGCCCAAAAATAAGCGCCCGCAGGCCCAGGCGCCAAGTTCGTCCAGCGGAAAAAGGCGACAAAAACGGGTGGGCTATGGCCTTGGGGGTGGGGCTGGCCAAATCGTTCGCCGGACTCGGAATGGGGCGAGACTTTGCGAGCGGCCTCCGTTTACAAAAAATAGGCCGCGGGTACAGCTGCGCCCAAAAATAACCGCCCAAAGGCCGGGGCGCCAAGTTCGTCCAGCGGAAAAAGGCCACAAAAACGGGTGGGCTATAGCCTTGGGGGGTGGGCTGGCCAAGTTCGTCCGCCGGAATTGGACAAGGAATGGGACGAGACTTTCCGAGCGGCTCGTGGTGTTAAAATAGGTCCGGGCACAGCCGCCGCCAAAAATAGGCTTTCAAAAATAATCGCCTCAAGGCTTGCCGCCAAGTTCGCCCAAATGAAAAAGGCCACAAAAACGGTAGCGGGGGGTGGATGGCCAAGTTCGGTCCCGCCTCGGAATGGGGTTAGACTTTATGCGGCCTCCGGTGCTAAAATAGGCCGGGCACAGCTGCTTAAAATAACCGCCGAAGGACTGGCGCCAAATTGCCCAGCGAAAAAGGCTACAAAATGGGCATAGCCTGGGGCGGGTGGCTGTTCGTCCGCCGGACTTGGAATGGGATGAGACTTTGCGATCCGCCTCCGTGTGCCAAAAATAGACCGCGGGCACAGCCACACCCAACAATAACCGCACGAAGGCCGGGGCAACAAGTTCGTCCAGCGGAAAAATGCCACAAAAACGGGTGGGCGGGGCGGGTTGGCCATGTTCGCCGCCGGACTCGAATGGGGCGGACTTTGAGCGCCTCCGCGGTCAAAAATAGGTTGCAATGCCGCCCAAAAATAACCGCCCAAAAGCCGGGGCGCCAAGTTCGTCGAGCGGAAAAAGGCCACAAAAACGGGTGAGCAATAGCCTAGGGGGCTGGGACTGGCCAAGTTCGTCCGCCGGACTCAGAATGAAGCGAGACTTTGAGAGCGACCTCCGTGTGCCATATATAGGCCGCGGGAACAGCCGCGCCTAAAAATAACCACCCGAAGGCCGGGGCGCCAAGTTCGTCCAGCGGAAAATGGCCACAAAAACAGGTGGGCTATAGCCTTGGGGGGTGGGGCTGGCCAAGTTCGTCCGCCGGACTCGGAATGGGACGACACTTTGCGAGTGGCCTCCGTGTGCCAAAAACAGGATGCGGGCACAGCTGCACCCAAAAATAACTGCCCGAAGGCCGGGGCGCCAAGCTCGTCCAGGGGAAAGAAGCCACAAAAACAGGTGGGCTATAGCCTTGGGGGGTGGGGGTGGCAAAGTTCGTCCGCCGGACTCGGAATGGCGTGAGACTCTGCGAGCGGCCTCCGTGCGCCAAAAATAGGCCGTGGACACAGCCGCGCTAAAAAATAACCGCCCGAACGCCGGGGTGCCAAGTTCGTCCAGCGGAAAAAGCCCATAAAAACGGGTGGGATATAGCCTTGGGGGGTGTGGCTGGCCAAGTTCGTCCGCCGGACTCGGAATGGGACGAGAGTATGCGAGCATCCTCCGTGTGCCAAAAATAGGCTGCGAGCGCAGCCACGCCCAAAAATAACTGCCCGAAGGCCGGGGCGCCAAGTTTGCCCAGCGGAAAAAGGCCACAAAAACGGGAGGGCTATAGCCTTGGGGGGTGGGGCTGGCCAAGTTCGTCCGCCGGACTCGGAATGGGGCGAGAAATTGCGAGCGGCCTCCGTGTGACAAAAAAAGGCCGCGGGCACAGCCGTACCCAAAAATAACTGCCCGGAAGCCAGGGCGCCAAGTTCGTCCAGCGGAAAAAGGCCACAAAAACGTGTGGGCTACAGCCTTGGGGGTTGGCTGTTCGTCCCGCCGACTTAATGGGCGAAGCGAAAGCTCTGTTGTAAAATAGGGTCAGGGCACAGCCGCGCCCAAAAATAACCGCCGGAAGGCCCGGGGCGCCAAATTCATCCAGCGGAAAAAGGCCACAAAAACGGGTGGGCTATAGCCTTGGGGGGTGGGCTGGCCAAGTTCGTCCGCCAGAATCGGACAAGGAATGGGACGAGACTTTGCGAGCGGCCTCCGTGTGCCAAAAATAGGCCGCGGGCACAGCCACGCCCAAAAATAACCGCCCGAAGGCCGGGGCGCCAAGTTCGTCCAGCGGAAAAAGGCCACAAAAACGGGTGGGCTATAGCCTTGGGGGGAGGGGCTGGCCAAGTTCGTCCGCCGGACTCGGAATGGGGCCAGACTTTGCGAGGGGCCTCCGTGTGCCAAAAATAGGCCGCGGGCACTGCCGCGCCCAAAAATAACCGCCCGAAGGCCGGGGCGCCAAGTTCGTCCAGCGGAAAAAGGCCACAAAAACGGGTGGGCTATAGCCTTGGGGGGTGGGCTGGCCAAGTTCGTCCGCCGGAATCGGACAAGGAATGGGACGAGACATTCCGAGCGGCCTCCGTGTGCCAAAAATAGGCCGCGGGCACAGCCGCACCCAAAAATAACCCCCCGAAGGCCGGGACACCAAGTTCGTCCTGCGGAAAAAGGCCACAAAAATGGGTGGGCTACAACCATGGGGTTGGGGCTGGCCAAGTTCGTCCGCCGGACTAGGAATGGGGCGAGACTTTGTGAGCGGCCTCCGTGTCCCAAAAATAGGCCGCGGGCATAGCCGCGCCCAAAAATAAACGCCCGATGGCCGGGGCGCCAAGTTCGTCCAGCGGAAAAAGGCCACAAAAACGGGTGGGCTATAGCCTTGGGGGGTGGGGCTGGGCAAATCGTTCGCCGGACTCGGAATGGGGCGAGACTTTGCGAGCGGCCTCCGTGTGTAAAAAATAGGCCGCGGGTACAGCTGCGCCCAAAAATAACCGCCCGAAGGCCGGGGCGCCAAGTTCGTCCAGCGGAAAAAGGCCACAAAAACGGGTGGGCTGCCTTGGGGGGTGGGCTGGCCAAGTTCGTCTGCCGGACTCGGACTAGGAATGGGGCGAGACTTTGCTAGCGGTCTCCGTGTGCCAAAAATAGGCCGTGGGCACAGCCGCGCCCAAAAATAAGCGCCCGAAGGCCCGGGCGCCAAGTTCATCCAGCGGAAAAAGGCCAGAAAAACGAGTGGGCTATAGCCTTGGGGGGTGGGGCTGGCCAAGTTCGTCCGCCGGACTCAGAATGGGGCGAAACTTTGCGAACGGCCTCCGTGTGCCAAATATAGGCCGCAGACATAGCCGCGCCCAAAAATAACCGCCCGAAGGCCTGGGCGGCAAATTCGTCCAGCGGAAAAAGGCCACAAAAACGGGTGGGGTATAGGCTTGGGGGGTGGGGCTGGCCAAGTTCGTCCGCCGGATTCGGAATGGGACAAGACTTTGCGAGTGGTCTCCGTGTGCTAAAAATAGGCCACGGTCACAGCCGCGGCCAAAAATATCCACCCGAAGGCCGGGGCGCCAAGTTCGTCCTGCCGAAAAAGGCCACAAAAACGGGTGGGCTATAGCCTTGGGGGGTGGGGATGGCCAAGTTCGTCCGCCGGACTCGGAATGGGGTTAGACTTTGCGAGCGGCCTCCGTGTGCCAAAAATAGGCTGCGGGCACAGCCGCGCCCAAAAATAACCGCCCGAAGGCCGGCACACCAAGTTCCTCCTGCGGAAAAAGGCCACAAAAACGGGTGGGCTATGGCCATGGGGGGTGGGGCTGGCCAAGTTTGTCTGCCGGACTCGGAATGGGATGAGATTTTGCGAGCGGCCTCCGTGCGGCAGAAATAGGCCGCGGGCACAGCCACGCCCAAAAATAACCACCCAAAAGCCGGGGCACCAAGTTCATCCAGCAGAAAAAGACCACAAAAACGGGTGGGCTATAGCCTTGGGGGGTGGGGCTGGCCAAGTTCGTCCGCTGGACTCGGAATGGGGTGACACTTTGCGAGCGGCCTCCGTGTGCCAAAAATAGGCCGCGGGAACAGGCACACCCAACAATAACCGCACGAAGGCCGGGGCAACAAGTTCGTCCAGCGGAAAAACGCCACAAAAACGGGTGGGCTATAGCCTTGGGGGGTGGGGCTGGCCATGTTCGTCCGCCGGACTCGGAATGGGGCGTGACTTTGCGAGCGGCCTCCGTGTACCAAAAATAGGCTGCGGGCAATGCCGCGCCCAAAAATAACCGCCCAAAAGCCGGGGCGCCAAGTTCGTCCAGCGGAAAAAGGCCACAAAAACGGGTGGGGTATAGGCTTGGGGGGTGGGGCTGGCCAAGTTCGTCCGCCAGATTCGGAATGGGACAAGACTTTGCGAGTGGTCTCCGTGTGTCAAAAATAGGCCACGGGCACAGCCGCGGCCAAAAATATCCACCCGAAGGCCGGGGCGCCAAGTTCGTCCTGCCGAAAAAGGCCACAAAAACGGGTGGGCTATAGCCTTGGGGCGGGATGGCTGTTCGTCCGGACTCGGAATGGGGTTAGACTTTAACGGCCTCGTGGTGCCAATAGTTCGCGGCACAGCCGCTTAAAAATAACCGCCAAGGCCGCACACCAAGTTCCTCCCGCGGAAAGGCCACAAAACGGGTGCGCTTATTGCGGGGCGGTTACAAATTCGTCCGCCGGACTCGGAATGGGGCGAGACTTTGCGAGCGGCCTCCGTGTACCAAAAATAGGCCGCGGGCACAGCCTCGCCCAAAAATAACCACCCGAAGGCCGGGGCGCCAAGTTCGTCCAGCGGAAAAAGGCCACAAAAACGGGTGGGCTATAGCCTTGGGGGGTGGGGCTGGCCAAGTTCGTCCGCCGGATTCGGAATGGGATGAGACTTTGCGAGTGGTCTCCGTGTGCCAAAAATAGGCCACGGACACAGCCGCGGCCAAAAATAACCGCCCGAAGGCCGGGGCGCCAAGTTCGTCCAGCGGAAAAAGGCCACCAAAACGGCTGGGCTATAGCCTTTGGGGGTGGGGATGGCCAAATTCGTCCACGGGACTCGGAATGGGGCGAGACTTTGCGTGCGGCCACCGTGTGTCAAAAATAGGCAGCGAGCACAGCCGCGCCCAAAAATAACTGCCCGAAGGCCGGGGTGCCAAGTTCATCAAACGGAAAAAGGCCACAAAAACGGGTGGGCTATAGCCTTGGGGGTTGGGGCTGGCCAAGTTCGTCCCCCGGACTCGGAATCGGACGAGACTTTCCGAGCAGCCTCCGTGTACCAAAAATAGGATACGGGCACAGCCACGCCAAAAAATAACCATCCGAAGGCCGGGGCGCCAAGTTCGTCCAGCGGAAAAAGGCCACAAAACCGGGCGGGCTATAGCCTTGGGGGGTGGGGCTGGCAAAGTTAGTCCGCCGGACCGGAATGGGGCGAGACTTTGTTAGCGGCCTCTGCGTGCCAAAAATAGGCCGCGGAGACAGCTACGCCCAAGAATAACAGCCCGAAGGCCGGGGCGCCAAGTTCGTCCAGCGGAAAAAGGCCACAAAAACGGGTGGGCTATAGCCTTGGGTGGTGGGGCTGGCCAAGTTCGTCCGCTGGACTCGGAATGGGGTGACACTTTGCGAGCAGCCTCCGTGTGCCAAAAATAGCCCGCCGGCACAGCCTCGCCAAAAAATAACCGCACGAAGGCCGGGTCACCAAGTTCGTCCAGCGGAAAAAGGGCACAAAAACGGGCGGCCTATAGCCTTGGGGGGTGGGGCAGGCAAAGTTCGTCTGCCGGACTCGGAATGGGACGATACTTTGCGAGCGGCCTCCGTGCGGCAAAAATAGGCCGCGGGCACAGCGACGCCCAAAAATAACCGCCCAAAAACCGGGGCGCCAAGTTCGTCCAGCGGAAAAAGGCCACAAAAACGGGTGGGCTATAGCCTTGGGTGGTGGGGCTGGCCAAGTTCGTCCGCTGGACTCGGAATGGGGTGACACTTTGTGAGCGGCCTCCGTGTGCCAAAAATAGACCGCGGGCACAGCGGTGTCTAAAAATAACCGCCCGAACGCCGGGGCACCAAGTTCGTCCCGCCGAAAAAGGCCACAAAAACGGGTGGGCAATAGCCTTGGGGGGTGGGGCTGGCCAAGTTTGTCTGCCGGACTCGGAATGGGACGAGACTTTGGGGGCGGCCTCCGTGCGGCAAAAATAGGCCGCGGGCACAGCCACGCCCAAAAATAACCGCCCAAAAGCCGGGGCGCCAAGTTCGTCCAGCGGAAAAAGGCCACAAAAACGGGTTGGCTATAGCCTTGCGGGGTGGGGCTGGCCAAGTTCGTCCGTTGGACTCGCAATGGGGTGACACTTTTCGAGCGGCCTCCGCGTGCCAAAAATAGACCGCGGGCACAGCCGTGCCTAAAAATAACCGCCCGAACGCTGGGGCTCCAAGTTCGTCCGGCGGAAAAAGGCCACAAAAACGGGTGGGCAATAGCCTTGGGGGGCGGGGCTGGCGAAGTTCGTCCGCCGGACTCGGAATGGGGTGACACTTTGCGAGCAGCCTCCATGTGCAAAAAATAGGCCGCGGGCACAGCCGCGACTAAAAATAACCGCCCGGAGGCCGGGGCGCCAAGTTCATCAAACGGAAAAAGGCCACAAAAACGGGTTGGCTATAGCCTTGGGGGTTGGGGCTGGCCAAGTTCGTCCGCCGGACTCGGAATGGGATGAGACTTTCCGAGCGGCCTCCGTGTGCCAAAAATAGGATGCGGGCACAGCCACGCCAAAAAATAACCGCCCGAAGGCCGGGGCGCCAAGTTCGTCCAGCGGAAAAAGGCCACAAAAACGGGTGGGCTATAGCCTTGGGGGGTGGGGCTGGCCAAGTTCGTCCGCCGGAGTCGGAATGGGACGAGACTTTGCGAGCGGCCTCCGTGTGCCCAAAATAGTCCGCGGGCACAGCCGCGCCAATAAATAAGCGCCCGAAGGCCGGGGTGCCAAGTTCGTCCAGCGGAAAAAGGCCACAAAAACGGGCGGGCTATAGCCTTGGGGGGTGGGGCTGGCAAAGTTAGTCCGCCGGATTCGGAATGGGGCGTGACTTTGCGAGCGGCCTCTGTGTGCCAAAAATAGGCCGCGGAGACAGCCGCGCCCAAGAATAACAGCCCGAAGGCCGGGGCGCCAAGTTCGTCCACCGGAAAAAGGCCACAAAAACGGGTGGGCATAGCCTTGGGGGTTTGGGCTAGCCAAGTTTGTCTGCCGGACTCAGAATGGGACGAGACTTTGTGAGCAGCCTCCGTGCGGAAAAAATAGGCCGCGGGCACAGCCACGCCCAAAAATAACTGCCCAAAAGCCGGGGCGCCAAGTTCGTCCCGCGGAAAAAGGCCACACAAGCGGGTTGGCTATAGCCTTGGGGGGTGGGGCTGGCCAAGTTCGTCCGCTGGACTCGGAATGGGGTGACACTTTGTGAGCGGCCTCCGTGTGCCAAAAATAGACCGCGGGCACAGAGGTGCCTAAAAATAACCGCCCGAACGCCGGGGCGCCAAGTTCGTCCAGCGGAAAAAGGCCACAAAAACGGGTGGGCAATAGCCTTGGGGGGTGGGGCTGGCCAAGTTCGTCCGCCGGACTCGGAATGGGGTGACACTTTGCGAGCAGCCTCCATGTGCAAAAAATAGGACGCG
Source organism: Citrus cavaleriei (assembly GCA_030448925.1). NCBI lineage: Eukaryota > Viridiplantae > Streptophyta > Magnoliopsida > Sapindales > Rutaceae > Citrus > Citrus cavaleriei. The sequence continues at coordinate 47,286 of JAUJEN010000433.1, forward strand.
GGCACAGCCGTGCCTAAAAATAACTGCTCGAAGGCCGGGGCGCCAAGTTCGTCCAGCGGAAAAAGGCCACAAAAACTGGTGGGCTATAGCCTTGGGGGGTGGGGCTGGCGAAGTTCGTCCGCCGGACTCGGAATGGGGCGAGACTTTGCGAGCGGCCTCTGTGTGCCAAAAATAGACCGCGGGCACAGCCGTGCCTAAAAATAACCACCCGAACGCCGGGGCGCCAAGTTCGTCCACCGGAAAAAGGCCACAAAAACGGGTGGGCTATAGCCTTGGGGTTTGGGGCTGGCAAAGTTCGTCCGCCGGACTCGGAATGGGGCGAGACTTTGTTAGCGGCCACCGTGTGCCAAAAATATTCCGCGGGGACGGCCGAGCCCAGGAATAACTACCCGAAGGCTGAGGCACCTAGTTCGTCCACCAGAAAAAGGCCACAAAAACGGGTGGGCTATAGCCTTGCGGGGTGGGGCTGGCCAAGTTAGTCCGCCGGACTCGGAATGGGGCGAGACTTTGTTAGCGGCCACCGTGTGCCAAAAATATTCCGCGGGGACAGCCGAGCCCAGGAATAACTACCCGAAGGCTGGGGCGCCAAGTTCGTCCAGCGGAAAAAGGCCACAATAACGGGTGGGCTATAGCCTTGGGGGGGGGGGGCTGGCCAAGTTCGTCCGCCGGAGTCGGAATGGGACGAGACTTTTCGAGCGGCCTCCGTGTGCCCAAAATAGTCCGCGGGCAAAGCCGCGCCAATAAATAACCGCCCGAAGGCCGGGGTGCCAAGTTCGTCCAGCGGAAAACGGCCACCAAAACGGGCGGGCTATAGCCTTGGGGGGTGGGGCTGGCAAAGTTAGTCCGCCGGACTCGGAATGGGGCGTGACTTTGCGAGCGGCCTCCGCGTGCTAAAAATAGGCTGCGGAGACAGCCATGCCCAAGAATAACGGCCCGAAGGCCGGGGCGCCAAGTTCGTCCACCGGAAAAAGGCCACAAAAACGGGTGGGCTATAGCCTTGGGGGTTGGGGCTGGCCAAGTTTGTCTGCCGGACTCAGAATGGGACGAGACTTTGCGAGCAGCCTCCGTGCTGGAAAAATAGGCCGCGGGCACAGCCACGCCCAAAAATAACAGCCCAAAAGCCGGGGCGCCAAGTTCGTCCAGCGTAAAAAGGCCACAAAAACAGGTGGGCTATAGCCTTGGGGGGTGGGGCTGGCCAAGTTCGTCCGCCGGACTCGGAATGGGGCGAGACTTTGCGAGCGGCCTCCGTGTGCCAAAAATAGGCCGCGGGCACAGCCGCGCCCAAAAATAACCGCCCGAACGCCGGGGCGCCAAGTTCGTCCAGCGGAAAAAGGCCACAAAAACGGGTGGGCAATAGCCTTGGGGGGTGGGGCTGGCCAAGTTCGTCCGCCGGACTCGGAATGGGGTGACAGTTTGCGTGCAGCCTCCATGTACAAAAAATAGTCCGCGGGCACAGCCGCGCCTAAAAATAACCGCCCGAAGGCCGGGGCGCCAAGTTCGTCCAGCGGAAAAAGGCCACAAAAACGGGTGGGCTATAGCCTTGGGGGGTGGGGCAGTCCGCCGGATTGAATGGGGCGTGACTGCGGCGGCCTGTGTAAAATAGGTCATGGAGACAGCCGCATGAATAATAGCCAGCCGGGCGCCAAGTTCGTCCACCGGAAAAAGGCCACAAAAACGGTGGCTATAGCCTTGGGGTGGGCCAGTTGTTTGTCTGCCGGACTCAGAATGGGACGAGACTTTGCGAGCAGCCTCCGTGCTGGAAAAATAGGCCGCAGGCACAGCGGCGCCAAAAAATAACAGCCCGATAGCCGGGGGGCCAAGTTCTGAAAAAGGCCACAAAAACGGGTGGGCTATAGCCTTGGGGGGTGCGGCTGGCCAAGTTCGTCCGCCGGACTCGGAATGGGGCGAGACTTTGCGAGCGGCCTCCGTGTGCCAAAAATAGACCGCGGGCACAGCCGTGCCTAAAAATAACCGCCCGAACGCCGGGGCGCCAAGTTCGTCCAGCGGAACAAGGCCACAAAAACGGGTGGGCAATAGACTTGGGGGGTGGGGCTGGCCAAGTTCGTCCGCCGGACTCGGAATGGGGTGACACTTTGCGAGCAGCCTCCATGTACAAAAAATAGGCCGCGGGCACAGCCGCGCCTAACAATAACCTCCCGAAGGCCGGGGCGCCAAGTTCGTCCACCGGAAAAAGGCCACAAAAACGGGTGGGCTATAGCCTTGGGGGTTGGGGCTGGCAAAGTTCGTCCACCGGACTCGGAATGGGGCGAGACTTTGTTAGCGGCCTCCGTGTGCCAAAAATATTCCGCGGGGACAGCCGAGCCCAGGAATAACTACCCGAAGGCTGGGGCACCCAGTTCGTCCACCGGAAAAAGGCCACAAAAACGGGCGGGCTATAGCCCTGGGGGGTGGGGCTGGCAAAGTTCGTCCGCCCGACTCGGAATTGGGCGAGACTTTGTTAGCAGCCTCCGTGTTCTAAAAATAGGCCGTGGGCCCAGCGGCGCCCAAAAATAACCACCCGAAGGCCGGGGCGCCAAGTTCGTCCAGCGGAAAAACGCCACAAAAACGGGTGGGCGATAGCCTTGGGGGGTGGGGCTGGCCAAGTTCGTCCGCCGGACTCAGAATGGGATGAGACTTTCCGAGCGGCTTCCGTGTGCCAAAAATAGGATGCGGGAACAGCCACGCCAAAAAATAACCGCCCGAAGGCCGGGGCGCCAAGTTCGTCCGGCGGAAAAAGGCCACAAAAACGGGTGGGCTATAGCCTTGGGGGTTGGGGCTGGCAAAGTTCGTCCACCGGACTCGGAATGGGGCGAGACTTTGTTAGCGGCCTCCGTGTGCCAAAAATATTCCGCGGGGACAGCCGAGCCCAGGAATAACTACCCGAAGGCTGGGGCACCAAGTTCGTCCGGCGGAAAAAGGCCACAAAAACGGGTGGGCTTTAGCCTTAGGGGGTGGGGCAGGCCAAGTTCGTCCGCCGGACTCGGAATGGGAAGAGACTTTCCGAGTGGCCTAGGTGGGCCAAAAATAGCCCACGGGCACAGCCGCACCCAAAAATAACCGCCCGAAGGCCGGGCCGCCAAGTTCGTCCAGCGGAAAAAGGCCACAAAAACGGGTGGGCTATAGCCTTGGGGGGTGCGGCTGGCCAAGTTCGTCCGCCGGACTCGGAATGGGGCTAGACTTTGCAAGTGGCCTCCGTGTACCAAAAATAGGCCGCGGACACAACCGCGCCCAAAAATAACCGCCCGAAGGCCGGGGCGCCAAGTTCATCAAGCAGGAAAATGCCACAAAAACGGGTGGGCTATAGCCTTGGGGATGAGGCTACCCAAGTTCGTCCGCCGGACTCGGAATGGGACGAGACATTGTGAGCATCCTCCGTGTGACAAAAATAGGACGCGGACACAGCCGCACCCAAAAATAACCACCCGAAGGCCGGGGCGCCAAGTTCGTCCAGCGGAAAAAGGCCACAAAAACGGGTGGGCTATAGCCTTGGGGGGTGGGGCTGGCCAAGTTCGTCCGCCGGACTCGGAATGGTACGAGACTTTTGCGGCGGCCTGTGTCTCAAAATAGGGGGCACAGCCGGACCCAAAAATAACTGCACGAAGGCCGGGACGCCAAGTCTGTCCGGCGGAAAAAGGCCACAAAAACGGGTGGGCTATAGCCTTGGGGGGGTGGGGCTGGCCAAGTTCCTCCGACGGACTCGGAATTGGACGAGACTTTGCAAGCGGCCTCCTTGTGCCAAAAATAGGCCACAGGCACAGCCGTGCCTAAAAATAACCTCCAGAAGGCCGGGGCGCCAAGTTCGTCCAGCGGAAAAAGGCCACAAAAACGGGTGGGCTATAGCCTTAGGGGATGGGGCTGGCCAAGTTCGTCCGCCGGACTCGGAATGGGGTGAGACTTTGCAAACGGCCTCCGTGTGCCAAAAATAGGCCGCGTGCACAGCCGCGCCCAAAAATAACAGCCTGAAGGCCGGGGCGCCAAGTTCATCAAGCAGAAAAAGGCCACAAAAACGGGTGGGCTATAGCCTTGGGGGGTGGGGCTGGCCAAGTTCCTCCGACAGACTCAGAATTGGTCGAGACTTTGCGAGCGGCCTCCGTGTGCCAAAAATAGGCCACGGGCACAGCCGCGCCTAAAAATAACCGCCAGAAGGCTGGGGCGCCAAGTTCGACCAGCAGAAAAAGGCCACAAAAACGGGTGGGCTATAGCCTTGGGGAGTGGGGCTGGCCAAGTTCGTCCGCCGGACTCGGAATGGAGCGAGACTTTGCGAGCGGCCTCCGTGTGCCAAAAATAGGCCGCGGGACCAGTCGCGCCAAAAAATAACCGCACGAAGGCCGGGGCGCCAAGTTCGTCCTGCGGAAAAAGGCCACAAAAACGGGTGGGCTATAGCCTTGGGGGGTGCGGCTGGCCAAGTTCGTCCGCCGGACTCGGAATGGGGCTAGACTTTGCAAGTGGCCTCCGTGTACCAAAAATAGGCCGCGGACACAACCGCGCCCAAAAATAACCGCCCGAAGGCCGGGGCGCCAAGTTCATCAAGCAGGAAAATGCCACAAAAACGGGTGGGCTATAGCCTTGGGGATGAGGATACCCAAGTTCGTCCGCCGGACTCGGAATGGGACGAGACATTGTGAGCATCCTCCGTGTGACAAAAATAGGACGCGGACACAGCCGCACCCAAAAATAACCACCCGAAGGCCGGGGCGCCAAGTTCGTCCAGCGGAAAAAGGCCACAAAAACGGGTGGGATATAGCCTTGGGGGGTGCGGCTGGCCAAGTTTGTCCGCCGGACTCGGAATGGACGAGACTTTGCGAGCGGCCTCCGTGTGCCAAAAATAGGCCGCGGGCACAGCCGGACCCAAAAATAACTGCACGAAGGCCGGGACGCCAAGTCTGTCCGGCGGAAAAAGGCCACAAAAACGGGTGGGCTATAGCCTTGGGGGGGTGGGGCTGGCCAAGTTCCTCCGACGGACTCGGAATTGGACGAGACTTTGCAAGCGGCCTCCTTCTGCCAAAAATAGGCCACAGGCACAGCCGTGCCTAAAAATAACCTCCAGAAGGCCGGGGCGCCAAGTTCGTCCAGCGGAAAAAGGCCACAAAAACGGGTGGGCTATAGCCTTGGGGGGTGGGGCTGGCCAAGTTCGTCCGCCGGACTCGGAATGGGGTGAGACTTTGCGAGCGGCCTCCGTGTGCCAAAAATAGGCCACAGGCACAGCCGCGCCCAAAAATAACCGCCCGAAGGCCGGGGCGCCAAGTTCGTCCAGCGGAAAAAGGCCACAAAAACGGGTGGGCTATAGCCTTGGGGGGTGGGGCTGGCCAAGTTCGCCGGACTAGGAATTGGGCGAGACTTTGCGCGCGGCCTCCGTGTGCCAAAAATAGGCCGCGGGCACAGCCGCGCCCAAAAATAACCGCCCGAAGGCCGGGGCGCCAAGTTCGTCCAGCGGAAAAAGGCCACAAAACCGGGTGGGCTATAGCCTTGGGGGGTGGGGCTGGCCAAGTTCGTCCGCCGGACTCGGAATGGGACGAGACTTTGCGAGCGGCCTCCGTGTGCCAAAAATAGGCCGCGGGCACAGCCGCGCCCAAAAATAACGTCCCGAAGGCCGGGCGCCAAGTTAGCCTGCGGAAAAAGGCCAAAAACGGTGGGCTATAGCCTTGGGGGTGACTGTTCGTCTGCCCGGACTCGAATGGGGCTAGACTTTGTGCAAGTGGCCTCCGTGTACAAAAAATAGGCATGACACAACCCTTAAAAATAACCGAAGGGCAGGCGCCAAGTTCATCAAGCAGGAAAATGCCACAAAAACGGGTGGGCTATAGCCTTGGGGATGAGGCTACCCAGTTCAATCCGCCGGACTCGAATGGACGAGACTTTATGCGGCCTCGTGTACCAAAATAGGTCAAAGGGCACAGCCGTACCTAAAAATAACTGCACGAAGGCCGGGACGCCAAGTTCGTCCAGCGGGAAAAGGCCACAAAAACGGGTGGGCTATAGCCTTGGGGGGTGGGGCTGGCCATGTTGCTCCGACGGACTCGGAATGGGACAAGACTTTGCGAGCGGCCTCCGTGTACCAAAAATAGGCCGCGGGCACAGCCGCACCCAAAAATAACTGCACGAAGGCTGGGGCCTTAAGTTAAGTCAGCGAAAAAGGCCTGGGTGGGCTATAGCCTTGGGGGGTGGGGCTGGCCAAGTTGCTCCGACGGACTCGGAATTGGACGAGCATTTGCAAGCGGCCTGCATGTGCCAAAAATAGGCCACGGGCACAGCCGCGCCTAAAAATAACCGCCAGAAGGCCGGGGCGCCAAGTTCGTCCAGCGGAAAAAGGCCACAAAAACGGGTGGGCTATAGCCTTGGGGGGTGGGGCTGGCCAAGTTCGTCCGCCGGACTCGGAAGGGGGTGAGACTTTGCGAACGGCCTCCGTGTGCGAAAAATAGGCCGCGTACACAGCCGCGCCCAAAAATAACCGCCTGAAGGCCGGGGCGCCAAGTTCATCAAGCAGAAAAATGCCACAAAAACGGGTGGGCTATAGCCTTGGGGATGAGGCTACCCAAGTTCGTCCGCCGGACTCGGAATGGGACGAGACATTGTGAGCATCCTCCGTGTGACAAAAATCGGACGCGGACACAGGCGCACCCAAAAATAACCACCCGAAGGCCGGGGCGCCAAGTTCGTCCAGCGGAAAAAGGCCACAAAAACGGGTGGGCTATAGCCTTGGGGGGTGGGGCTGGCCAAGTTTGTCCGCCGGACTCGGAATGGGACGAGACTTTGCGAGCGGCCTCCGTGTACCAAAAATAGGCCGCGGGCACAGCCGCACCCAAAAATAACTGCACGAAGGCCGGGACGCCAAGTTCGTCCAGCGGAAAAAGGCCACAAAAACGGGTGGGCTATAGCCTTGGGGGGTGGGGCTGGCCAAGTTGCTCCGACGGACTCGGAATTGGACGAGAATTTGCAAGCGGCCTCCATGTGCCAAAAATAGGCCACGGGCACAGCCGCGCCTAAAAAGAACCGCCAGAAGGCCGGGGCGCCAAGTTCGTCCAACGGAAAAAGGCCACAAAAACGGGTGGGCTATAGCCTTGGGGGGTGGGGCTGGCCAAGTTCGTCCGCCGGACTCGGAATGGGGTGAGACTTTGCGAACGGCCTCCGTGTGCGAAAAATAGGCCGCGTACACAGCCGCGCCCAAAAATAACCGCCTGAAGGCCGGGCCGCCAAGTTCATCAAGCAGAACAAGGCCACAAAAACGGGTGGGCTATAGCCTTGGGGGGTGCGGCTGGTCAAGTTCCTCCGACGGACTCAGAATTGGACAAGACTTTGCGAGCGGCCTCCGTTTGCCAAAAATAGGCCACAGGCAAAGCCGCGCCTAAAAATAACTACCAGAAGGCCGGGGCGCCAAGTTCGTCCAGCAGAAAAAGGCCACAAAAATGGGTGGGCTATAGCCTAGGGGGGTGGGGCTGGTCAAGTTCTTCGACGCGGACTCGAGTTAAGCGAGACTTAGCAAGGGCCTCCATAAAGTAAAATAGGCCACGGGCACAGCCGCGCCTAAAAATAATCACCAGAAGGCCGGGGCGCTAAGCTCGTCCAGCAGAAAAATGCCACAAAAACGGGTGGGCTATAGCCTTGGGGGGTGGGGCTGGCCAACTTCGTCCGCCGGACTCGGAATGGAGCGAGACTTTGCGAGCGGCCTCCGTGTGCCAAAAATATGCCTTGGAACAGCCGTGCTAAAAATAACCGCCCGAGGCAGGGGGTGCCAAGATTCGTCCAGCGGAAAGGCCTACAAAACGTGGTGGGCTATAGCCTTGGGGTGGGAGCTGGCCAGTTCGTCCCGGACTCGAATGGGATGAGACTTCTGAGCAACCTCCATGTGCAAAAATAGGCCAACGCGACCACGCCCAAAATAACCGCACGGTCGGGCGCCAAGTTAATCAGCGGAAAAAGGCTACAAAACGGTGGGCTATAGTTGGGGGTGCGACTTGCCAAGTTCTCCGACGGACTCGAATTGGGCGAGACTTCATGCGCCTCGTGTACCAAAAATAGACCCAGGGGCACAGCCGCTTAAAAATAACAGATCCGAAGGCAGGCATAGCAATTTTCTTCCAGGAAAAAGGCCAAGCAGGTTGGCGATAGCCTTAGAGTGGGGCAACCAGGTTAGCTCCGCCCGGACTCGGAATGGGACGAGAAAGGCGGCCTCCGTGTGTTAAAAAAATATGACCGCCTTATCTTGGAGCCGGGCGCCAAAAAATGCCACGCAGGTGGGCTATAGCCACGGGGGTGAGCTAGCCAAGTTCGATCCACCCAGGACTCGAATGCGAGACTGCAGAGCAACGTCTTCGTGTGACCAAAATAGACCACGGACACCGCCGCGCCCAAAAATAACCTCCCGAAGGCCGGGTCGACAAGTTCGTCCAGCGGAAAAAGGCCACAAAAACGGGTAGGCTATAGCCTTGGGGAGTGGGGCAGGCCAAGTTCGTCCGCCGGACTCGGAATTGGACGAGACTTTGCGAGCGGCCTCCGTGTGCCAAAAATAGGCCACGGGCACAGCCGCGCCTAAAAATAACCGCCAGAAGGCCGGGGCGCCAGGTTCGTCCAGCGGAAAAAGGCCACAAAAACGGGTGGGCTATAGCCTTGGGGGGTGGCGGCCAAGTTCGTCCGCCGGACTCGGAATGGGGTGAGACTTTGCGAACAGCCTCCGTGTGCCAAAAATAGGCCGCGTGCACAGCCGCGCCCAAAAATAACCGCACGAAGGCCGGGGCGCCAAGTTCGTCCAGCGGAAAAATGCCACAAAAACGGGTGGGCTATAGCCTTGGGGGGTGAGGCTAGCCAAGTTCGTCCGCCGGACTCGGAATGGTACGAGACTTTGCGAGCAGCCTCCGTGTGACCAAAATAGGACGCGGACACAGCTGCGCCCAAAAATAACCTCCCGAAGGCCGGGGCGCCAAGTTCGTCCAGCGGAAAAAGGCCACAAAAACGGGTGGGCTATAGCCTTGGGGGGTGTGGCTGGCCAAGTTCGTCCGCCGGACTCGGAATGGGACGAGACTGTGCGAGAGGCCTCAGTGTGCCAAAAATAGGATGCGGGCACAGCCGCACCCAAAAATAACCGCACGAAGGCCGGGGCGCCAAGTTCGTCCAGCGGAAAAAGGGCACAAAAACGGGTGGGCTATAGCCTTGGGGGGTGGGCTGGCCAAGTTCGTCCGCCGGACTCGGAATGGGGTGAGACTTTGCGAGCGGCCTCTGTGGCCGAAAAAATGAGGCTGAGTGGCCGCCCAAAAATAACGACGAGCCGAAGGCGCAAAGTTTGTCCAGCGGAAAAAGGCCACAAAAACGGGTGGGCTATAGCCATGGCGAGTGGGGCTGGCCAAGTTTGTCCGCCGGACTCAAGGCCAGACTTTCTGGCGAGCCCCGATCAAAAAAAAAATAGGACCACGGGCACAGCCAGCTTAAAATAACCGCCCAAGGCCAGATGCCAGGTTAGATCCAGCGGAAAAAAGGCCACAAAAAGCTGGGCTATAGCCTTGGGAAATGGGGCTGGCCAGAATTTAAATAAGTTCGCTCCGCCGGACTCAGATAGGGGTGAGACTTTCTGGCGGCCTCCCTGTGCCAAACATAGGCGCTTGGGCATGGGCTGCATTAAACTAACCGCACGAAGGTCGGGGCGCCAAGTTCGTCCAGCGGAAAAATGCCACAAAAACGGGTGGGCTATAGCCTTGGGGGGTGAGGCTAGCCAAGTTCGTCCGCCGGACTCGGAATGGTACGAGACTTTGCGAGCAGCCTCCGTGTGACCAAAATAGACCACGGACACCGCCGCGCCTAAAATAACCGCCAGAAGGCCGGGGCGCCAAGTTCGTCCAGCAGAAAAAGGCCACAAAAACGGGTAGGCTATAGCCTTGGAGAGTGGGGCAGGCCAAGTTCGTCCGCCGGACTCGGAATTGGACGAGACTTTGCGAGCGGCCTCCGTGTGCCAAAAATAGGCCACGGGCACAGCTACCTAAAATAACAGCCAGAAGGCAGGGGCGCCAAGTTCGTCCAGCGGACAAGGGCCTAAAAAGGGGTGGCTATAGCAACCTTGGGGGTGGGGCTGGCCAAGTTAGTCCACCGGACTCGGAATGGGGTGAGACTTTGCAGTGGCCACCCGTGTGCAGAAACATAGCTGCGGGCAAAAGCAGCCGCCCAAAACTCTTTCTACGAGGCAGGCATGGGCGCCATTAGTCAGCGGAAAAAGGCCACAAAAACGGGTGGGCTATAGCCTTGGGGGGTCGGGCTGGCCAAGTTTGTCCGCCGGACTCGAAATGGGCCGAGACTTTGCGAACGGCCTCCGTGTGCCAAAAATATGCCGCGTGCACAGCCGCGCCCAAAAATAACAGCCTGAAGGCCGGGGCGCCAAGTTCATCAAGCAGAAAAAGGCCACAAAAACGGGTGGGCTATAGCCTTGGGGGGTGCGACTGGCCAAGTTCCTCCGACGGACTCGGAATTGGACGAGACTTTGCGAGCGGCCTCGGTGTACCAAAAATAGGACGGGGGCACAGCCGCGCCCAAAAATAACCGTCCGAAGGCCGGGGCGCCAAGTTCGTCCAGCGGAAAAAGGCCACAAAAACGGGTTGGCGATAGCCTTGGGGGCTGGGGCTGACCAAGTTCGTCCGCCGGACTCGGAATGGGATGAGACTTTGCGAGCGGCCTCCGTGTGCCAAAAATAGGCCGCGGGCACGGCCGCGCCCCAAAATAACCGCACGAAGGCAGGCAAGAAACGAAATCCAGCGGAAAAAATGCCAAAAGCAGGTGGGCTATAGCCACAGAAGTGAGGCTAGCCAGTTAGTCCGCGGACTTCGGAATGGTGCAGACTGCAGGCAGCCCGTGTGACAAAAAAATAGACCAGGGCTAAAATAACCGCCAGAAGGCCGGGGCGCCAAGTTCGTCCAGCAGAAAAAGGCCACAAAAACGGGTAGGCTAGAGCCTTGGAGAGTGGGGCAGGCCAAGTTAGATCCATGCGGACTCGGGTTGGAGGAGAACTTCAGGCGACCTCAGTGTGCCAAAAAAAATAGACCCTTGACAACCTTACCGCACCTAAAATAACATGAAGGCCGGGGCCTTAAGATCGTCAGCGGAAAAAAGGCCACAAAAGCAGGTGGGCTATAGCCTTGAGCAGGGGTGGGGCTGGCCAAGTTAAATCCGCCGGACTCGGAATGGGGAATGAGACTTTGCAGTGGCCACGATGTCTGCAAACATAGGCTCTTGAAAGGCAGCGCCAAAAATCTACAGAGGCAGAGGATCAGCGGAAAAAGGCCACAAAAAGCAGGTGGGCTATAGCCTTGGGAAGTCGGGCTGGCCAGATCGTCGCCCGGACTCGAATGGGGTGAGACTTTCTTGAGTAGCCACCGTGTGTGAAACATAGGCTGGGCAAAGCAGCCCAAAAAACTCTTGTACCTGACCCGGAAGGCAAGTTATCCAGGGAAAAAAGGCCCAAAAATTTATGGGCTATAGCCTTGGGGGTCGGGCTTGGCCAAGTTGGGACTCGAAATGGGCAGAGACTTTGCAGAGCGGCCTCCGTGTATAAAAAATATGCAGCGATGCTGGCAGCGTAAAAACTAACAGCCTGAAGGCAGGCGCCAAGTTCATCAAGCAGAAAAAAGGCCACAACAGGTTGGGCTATAGCCTTAGAAGGGGTCTGCGACTGGCCAAGTTTCCTCCAACGGACTCGGGTGGGCCAGAGACTTCAAGCGGCCTCAGGTGTACAAAAAATAGGGCCAGAGGCTGTGGCATAAAAATAACAAATCGAAGGCAGATGAAGATTAATTGTCCAGGAAAAAGGCCCTACAAAAAGCAGAGCGATAGCCCAAGTGGGCTGAGCCAAGTTGGTCCGCCGGACTCTGAATGGTGTGAGACTTTACAAGCGGCCTCCGTGTGCCAAAAATAGGCAGCCTTGGACATGGCCTTTAGCGCTTAAAATACGCGAAGGCAGGAAAGCGCCAGACCGTTAATCAGCGGAAAAATACCACATAGCAGAATTGGGCTATAGCCCTGGGGGGTGAGGCTAGCCAAGTTCGTCCGCCGGACTCGGAATGGTACGAGACTTTGCGAGCAGCCTTCGTGTGACCAAAATAGACCACGGGCACAGCCACGCCTAAAATAACCGCCAGAAGGCCGGGGCGCCAAGTTCGTCCAGCAGAAAAAGGCCACAAAAACGGGTAGGCTAGAGCCTTGGAGAGTGGGGCAGGCCAAGTTCAAATCCACTTGGACTCGGGTGGAGGAGACTTTGCGGCGGCCTCAAAATAGGCCACAGGCACAGCAGCATAAAATAACTCCATGAAGGCGGAAGTTAGATCCAGCGGAAAAGGCCCAAAAGGCAGGTGGGCTATAGCCTTGGGGATGGCGGCCCAGTTAGACCGCGGACTCGGGAATGGGGTGAGACTTCTGCAGCAGCCTCCGTGTGCCAAAAAATAAGGGCAGCGATGCACAGCAGCATGCCCAAATAACCCGCCTGAGGCAGGCTCAAGTTAGATCCAGCGGAAAATGCCTACCAGGTGGGTGAAGGCTATAGCCTTGAGTGAGGCTAGCCAAGTTCGATCTGCGGACTCGGGAATAATCTGAGACTGCGAGGCAGCCTCGTGTGACCAAAATAGGATGCGGACACAGCTGCGCCCAAAAATAACCTCCCGAGGCCAGGCGCCAAGTTAGATCCAGCGGAAATAGCCTGGCAGGTGGGCTATAGCCAAGCAGAGTCGGGCTGGCCAGTTTGTCCGCGGACTCGAAAATGGGGAGGGTGAGACCGGCCTCCGTGTGCCAAAAATAGGACGCGGGCACAGCCGCTCCCAAAAATAACTGCCCGAAGGCCGGGGCGCCAAGTTCATCCAGCGGAGAAAGGCCACAAAAACTGGTGGGCTATAGCCTTGGGGGGTGGGGCTGGCCAAGTTCGTCCGCCGGACTCGGAATGGGATGAGACTTTGCGAGCAGCCTCCATGTGCCAAAAATAGGCCGCGGGCACGGCCACGCCCCAAAATAACTTCTTAAGAGTCCAGGCATGGTAGTTAAATCCAGCGGAAAAAGGCCACAAAAACGGGTGGGCTATAGCCTTGGGGGGTCGGGCTGGCCAAGTTTGTCCGCCGGACTCGAAATGGGGCGAGAATTTGAGACCGGCCTCCGTGTGCCAAAAATAGGACGCGGGCACAGCCGCTCCCAAAAATAACTGCCCGAAGGCCGGGGCGCCAAGTTCATCCAGCGGAGAAAGGCCACAAAAACTGGTGGGCTATAGCCTTGCAGCAGGATGTGACCAGGAGTTAGACCCCGGGACTTCAATGGGGTGAGACTTCGAGCAGGCGTCAACGTGTGTAAAAAAATAGGCAGCGTGCATCCAGCCAAAAATGCCTGAAGGCAGGCATGGGTTGATCCAGCGGAAAAAGGGCACCAAGCAGGTGGGCTATAGCCTTGGGGGGTGTGGCTGCCCAAGTTAAATCCGGACTCGGAATGGAGACCGAGACTGTCGAGATGCCTCAGTGTGCAAAAATAGGATCTTGGGCACAGCCGCACCCAAAAATAACATGCATGAGCAGGCGCCAAGGGTTAGATCCAGTGGAAAAAAGGCCACAAAAACAAGTGGGCTATAGCCTTGGGGGGTGGAGCTGGCCAGGATTAAATCCGCCGGACTGGAATGGGGTGAGACTTTTGAGTGGCCTCTGTGGGGGCGAAAAAAATGAGGCTCGCAGGCACTGTAGCCAGCAAAATAACATCCGAGCAGGCATAAGATTTATCCAGCGGAAAAAGGCCACAAAAAGCAGGTGGAGCTCTAGCCATGGCAGTGGGGCTGGCCAGTTTGTCCGCCCGGACTCGGGGAAGTGCGAGACTGCAGGCTGAGCCTCAAATGTACCAAAAATAGGGACACGGCACAGCAGCTAAAAATAACCGCTTGAAGGCAGTGCCAGGTCAAATCCAGGAAAAAGGCCTGTGGTGGGCTATAGCCTTGGGGGTGGGGCTAGCCAAGTTAAATCCATGGGACTTCGAATGAGGGTGAGACTTTGCGGCGGCTCCATGTGCCAAAAATAGGCATGGTGTGTACATGGCCGCCCAAAATAACATACGCGAGTCAGGCGCCAAGTTAGATCAAGCGGAAAAATGCCACAAAAGCGTGGGCTATAGCCTTGGGGGTGAGGCTAGCCAAGTTAATCCCTCAGGACTCGGAATGAATGAGACTTTGCGAGCAGCCTCCTGTGTGACCAAAATAGACCCACACAGCCAGCGCCTAATAACCACCAGAAGGCAGGCATGGGATTAGGTCCAACAGAAAAGGCCACAAAAGCAGGGTAGAAGCTATACGCCTTGGTGGTGGGGCTGGCCGACTTCGTCCGCCGGACTCGGAATGGCGCGACACTTTGCGAGCGACCTCCGTGTGCCAAAAATAGGCCCCGGGCACAGCCCGCACCTAAAATAACGCCAGAAAGGCAGGCATAAGTTAAATCCAGCGGAAAAAGCCTACCCTAAAGCAGGTGGGCTATAGCCCAGCAGGTGGGGCTGGCCAAGATTAGATCCGCCGGACCTGAATGGGGTGAGACTTCTGAGTGGCCACGTGTATGAAACATAGGCTGCGGGCAAAAGCCAGCCCAAAATAACACCAGAAGGCAGGCAAGTTCGTCCAGCGGAAATAGGCCACAAAAACGGGTGGGCTATAGCCTTGGGGGGTCGGGCTGGCCAAGTTTGTCCGCCGGACTCGAAATGGGGGGAGAATTTGAGACCGGCCTCCGTGTGCCAAAAATAGGACACGGGCACAGCCGCTCCCAATAATAACTGCCCGAAGGCCGGGGCGCCAAGTTCATCCAGCGGAGAAAGGCCACAAAAACTGGTGGGCTATAGCCTTGGGGGGTGGGGCTGGCCAAGTTCGTCTGCCGGACTCGGAATGGGATGAGACTTTGCGAGCGGCCTCCATGTGCCAAAAATAGGCCGCGGGCACGGCCACGCCCCAAAATAACCGCACGAAGGCCGGGGCGCCAAGTTCGTCCAGCGGAAAAAGGCCACAAAAACGGGTGGGCTATAGCCTTGGGGGGTCGGGCTGGCCAAGTTTGTCCGCCGGACTCGAAATGGGGGGAGAATTTGAGACCGGCCTCCGTGTGCCAAAAATAGGACAGGCTGGCAGCTCCAATAATAACTGCCCTTGAAGGCAGAGCGCCAAGTTCCTCCAGCGGAGAAAGGCCACAAAAACTGGTGGGCTATAGCCTTGGGGGGTGGGGCTGGCCTAGTTCGTCCGCCGGACTCGGAATGGGATGAGACTTTGCGAGCAGCCTCTGTGTGACCAAAATAGACCACGGACACAGCCGCGCCTACAATAACCACCAGAAGGCCGGGGCGCCAAGTTCGTCCAGCAGAAAAAGGCCACAAAAACGGGTAGGCTATCGCCTTGGAGAGTGGGGCAGGCCAAGTTGATCCGCGGACTCGGGAATTGGGCAGAGACTTTGCGGCGACCTCGTGTGCCAAAAAAATGAGCCACAGGCACAGCACCTAAAATAACCGCCAGAAGGCAGGTGCCAAGTTAAATCCAGCGGAAAAAGGCCACAAATTGAGCTATAGCCTTGGGGGAGTGGGGCTGGCCAGTTAGTCCGCCGGACTCGGAATGGGTTGAGACTTTACGAGTGGCCACCGTGTGCGAAACATAGGCTGCAGGGCAAGCAGCAAAAATAACCTACCTGAGGCCAGAGGCGGCCAAATTAAATCCATGGGAAAAAGGCCACCCTGTGAAAAGCAGGTGGGCTATAGCCTTAGAGTCGGGCTGGCCATGTTTGTCCATGCCCGGACTGGAAATGGGGGAGACCGGCCTCCGTGTGCCAAAAATAGGACACGGGCACAGCCGCTCCCAATAATAACTGCCCGAAGGCCGGGGCGCCAAGTTCATCCAGCGGAGAAAGGCCACAAAAACTGGTGGGCTATAGCCTTGGGGGGTGGGGCTGGCCTAGTTCGTCCGCCGGACTCGGAATGGGATGAGACTTTGCGAGCGGCCTCCGTGTGCCAAAAATAGGCCGCGGGCACGGCCACGCCCCAAAATAACCGCACGAAGGTCGGGGCGCCAAGTTCGTCCAGCGGAAAAATGCCACAAAAACGGGTGGGCTATAGCCTTAGAAGTCGGGCTGAGGATTTGTCCGCCGGACTCGATATGGGAGAATATGAGACCCGGCCTCAGTGTGCCAAAAATGGGACACGGCTGCCGCTCCAATAATAACTGCCGAAGGCAGGCGCCAAGTTCATCCAATGCGAGAAAGGCCTAAAAACTGGTGGGCTATAGCCTTGGGGAGAGGGGCTGGCCTGGATTAGAATCACGCCGGACTTCGGAATGGGATGAGACTGCAGCGGCCTCCGTGTGCCAAAAATAGGTGGGCAGACCACGCCCCAAAATAACCACGAGGTCAGGCGCCAAGGGATTCGATCCAGGAAAAATGCCTACAAGCAGATGGGCTATAGCCTTGGGGGGTGAGGCTAGCCAACTTCGTCCGCCGGACTCGGAATGGTACGAGACTTTGCGAGCAGCCTCCGTGTGACCAAAATAGACCACGGTCACAGCCGCGCCTAAAAATAACCGCCAGAAGGCCGGGACGCCAAGTTTGTCCAGCGGAAAAAGGCCTGGCAGGTGGGCTATAGCACAGGGGGGTGGCGGCCAAGATTCGACCGGGACTCGGAATGGGAGTGACACTTTGCAGAATAGCCTCCGTGTGCCAAAATAGGCCAGCGTACAGCAGCCAAAATAACGCCATGAAGGCAGGCAAGATTCGTTCAAGCGGAAAAATGCCACAAAAGCAGGTGGGCTGCAGCCTTGGGGGTGAGGCTAGCCAAGTTCGTCGCCGGACTCGGAATGGTGAGACTGCAGAGCAGCCTCCGTGTGTGACCAAAATATAGGGCCAGGACACAGCTGCGTCCAAAAATAACCTCGAGCCGCAGGCGTAAGTTTGTCCAGCGGAAAAAGGCCTACAAAAGCGGGTGGGCTATAGCCAGAGGGGTGGGGCTGGCCAAGGATTAGTCCGCCGGACTCGGAATGGGAGACGAGACTGCAGACGCTTCTCGTTAATGCCAAAAATAGGGCCCAGATGTGGCAGCAAAAATAACCACCAGCCGGGTGCGTCAAGAAGTTAGAGCCAGGGAAAAAGGCCACAAAAAAAGTGGTGAGGCTATAGCCAGAGGGGGGGCTGGCCAAGTTAGTCGGCCGGGACTCGAATGGGGCCGAGACTGCGGGTGGCCTCGGTGGCCCTGCCAAAAATGGGGCCGACTGGCAGCGCCCAAAAACCTCCCGAAGGCCTGGTGATGCAAGTTAGTCCCAGCGGAAAAAACCTGGCAGGTAGGCTATAGCCTTGAGAGTGGGTGGGGCAGGCCAAGTTAAATCCGCCGGACTCAGAATTGGGCAGAGACTGCAGCTGACCTCCGTGTGCCAAAAATAGCCCACAGGCCAACTGGCGCCTAAAAAGAACCGCCAGAAAGGCAGGCGTGGTTAATCAGCGGAAAAAGGCCACCAAGCAGGTGGGCTATAGCCTTGGGCGTGGCGGCCAGTTAGATCCGCGGACTCGGAATGGGGGTGAGACTGCGAACAGCCTCAAGTAATGCAGTGTAGTAAAAAATAGGCGCGTGCACCGCCATCCCAAAAAAAACCCGCCTGAAGGCCGGGCGCCCAAAGTTAGATCCAGCGGAAAAAATGACAAGCGGGTGGGCTATAGCCTTGGGGGTGAGGCTAGCCAAGTTAGATCACGGACTCGGAATAATCTGAGACTGCGAGCAGCCTCGTGTGACCAAAATAGGAGCAACACAGCTGCCAAAAATAACCTCCCGAGGCAGGCATGAGTTAGATCCAGCAGAAATAGGCCACAAAAAAACAGGTGGGCTATAGCCTTGAGGTCGGGCTGGGGTTTGTCCATGACGGACTCGAAATGGGGGAGGTGAGACCCGGCCTCCGTGTGCCAAATATAGGACAGGCAGCAGCTCCCAATAATAACTGCCGAGGCAGGTGCCAAGTTCATCCAGGAGAAAAGGCCACAAAAACTGAGTGGGCTATAGCCTTGGGGGAAGTGCAGGGCTGGCTGGTTAAATCCGCGGACTCGAGGAATGGGATGAGACTTTGCAGGCGGCCTCCGTGTGCCAAAAATAGGCCCAGCGAACGGGCAGCCACGCCCAAATAACCGCCCAACGAAAGGTCAGGCGCGCCAAGTTGATCCAGCGGAAAAATGCCACCAAAGCAGGTGGGCTGCCTAGCCTTGGGGGGTGAGGCTAGCCAAGTTAATCGTCCGGACTGAATGAAATGCAGAGACTGCAGGCAGCCTCCGTGTGACCAAAATAGACCACCAGACACATAGCCCTTAAAATAACCTCCCGAGGCCGGTGGAGACCGACAAGTTCGTCCAGCGGTAAAAAGGCCTGGCAGGTAAGGCTATAGCCTTGGGAGTGGGGCAGGCAAGTTAAATCCGCCGGACTGGGTGGAGCCGAGACTGCATAGAAAGCGGCCTCCGTCACTTGTAAAATAGCAAACCCGAGGCACAGCCCAGCACTACAAATAACCGTAAGAAGGCAGGGGCAAAGTTAAATCCAGCGGAAAAAAGGCCCTGGCAGGTGAGCTATAATACAGGGGTGGCGACAAGTTCGAAACGCATGGACTCGAATGGGGTGACACTTTGCGAGCAAGCCTCCGTGTGCCAAAAAAAAGCGCGTCCACAGCAGCAAAAATAACCCCGCCGAAAGGCGAAGCGCCAAGATCGTTCAGCGGAAAAATGCCTGCAAGCAGGTGGGCTATAGCAGCTTGGGGGTGAGGCTAGCCAAGTTAATCCTTGGACTCGGAATGGTACAAGACTTTCTGAGCAGCCTCGTGTGACCAAAAATAGGGGCCAGCAGACAGCAGCGTAAAAAACAACCAGAAGGCGAGGCGCCAGGTTAATCCAGCGGAAAAAGGCCACAAAGCAGGTGGGCTATAGCCTTGGGGGTGTAAGCAGCCAAGTTAGATCGCGCCATGGTTCGACTAGAATGAGGTGAGACTTTGCGAGACAGCCTCCGTGTGCCAAAAAATAGGCGCGATGCTGGCTCCCAAAAATAACCCTTAAGGCAGGCATGGGATTAGATCCAGCGGAAAAATGCCACAAAGCAGGTGGGCTATAGCAGCTTGGGGGTGAGGCTAGCCAAGGATTAATCGAGGACTCGAATAATCTGAGACTTTCACCGCAGCCTCAATGTGACCAAAATAGGATCGAGGACTGCTACGCCCAAAATAACCTCCCGAAGGCAGGCTTAGATCAAGAGCCACAAAGCAGGTGGGCTATAGCCTTGGGGGTGTGGCTGGCCAATACGTCCTCAGCCGGACTCGAATGGGGCCGAGACTGTGAGGCATATCAGTGTTCCAAAAATGGATCTGAACAGCCGCTTTTAAAAATAACTACATGAAGGCAGGGGCGCCAAGTTAAATCCAGTGGAAAAAGGCCACAAAGCAGGTTGGGCTATAGCCTTGGGAGGGGTGGGCTGGCCATTCGTCCATAAATCCGCCCGGACTCGAATGGGGTGAGACTTTCTGGCGGCCTCTGTGTCTGAAAAAAATAGGCTGCGGGCACAGCCAGCCAAAATAACCGCAAAAACTCTCCCTTGAAGGCAGGCATAAATTGTCCAGCGGAAATTGGCCACAAAAACGGGTGGGCTATAGCCATGGCGAGTGGGGCTGGCCATGTTTGTCCGCCGGACTCAAGAGAAGTGAGCGAGACTGCGGCTCCGATGTGCCAAAAAGGACACGGGCACAGCCAGCCCAAAAATAACCCCCGAAGGCAGCATCCAGCGGAAAAAGGCCTGTAAAACAAGCCAGGCTGGCCAAGTTCATCGCGGACTCGAGAAATCAATCAGGACAAGACTGCTTGGGACCTCGGTGTACCCAAAAATTGGGCCATGACACAGCCTTTTAAAATAACCGCCTGGGATTAGTCAGCGGAAAAAAGGGCACACAAAGCGAGGTGGGCTATAGCCTTGGGGTGGGCTGGCAAGTTAGATCCGCGGACTCAGATGGGTGAGACTTCTGAATGTCTGAAAAAAAATGACACAGCCTAAAAATAACGCCCAGTCAGGCACTGCCAAGATTTGTCAATCCCAGCGGGCTTGACCACAAAAGCGGGTATGGAGGTGGGCTATAGCCAGGGAGTGGGGCTGTGGGATTAGATCCATGGGACTCCAGGTCAGAACCAGACTTTGAGGCGACCTCCGTGTGCCAAAAATAGGACACGGGCACAGCCGCCCCCAAAAATAACAGCCTGAGGGCCCATCGTCCAAGGAAAATGGCCAGCAGGTCGCTATAGCCTTGGGGGGAAATGGGGCTGGCCAAGTTAAATCCATGGACTCGGAATGGAGACAGAGACTTTCTTGGGGCGGGACCTCGGTGTGCCAAAAATAGGAGGCCTTGAGCTGGCCGTGCTAAAAATAACCCATATGAAGGCCGGAGGCCAAGGACCGATCCAGCGGAAAAAGGGCACCAGGTGGGCTATAGCCTTGGGGCTAGCCAATTGATCCGCCGGACTCAGATGGGGTGAGACTGCGGCGGCCACCGTGTCTGAGAAACATAGGCTCTTGCCCGGTAAGCCAGCCCAAAAATAACGCCAGGCAGGCATGGATTGTCCAGCGGAAAAAGGCCACCAAAAGCAGATTGGGCTATATAACCTTCAGAAGTCGGGCGCCAAGTTTGTCCATGCGGACTCGAAATGGGGTGAGAATTTGAGACCCGGCCTCCGTGTGCAAAAATAGGGGCCAGGCCTGACCCCAAAATAACTGCCCAAAGTTCATCCAGTGGGAAAGGCCCAAGCTGGTGGGCTATAGCCTTGGGGGGTGGGGCTGGCCGAATCGCGGACTTCGAATGGGATGAGACTTGCGGCGGCCTCCGTGTGCCAAAATAGGGGCCTTGACATTCCCAAAATAACAACCTGAAGCCAGGCGCCATGTGTGCGTCCAATCCAGTCAGGAAAAAGGCCACAAAAACTGGTGGGCTATAGCCTTGGGGGGTGGGGCAGCCAGAGACCGCCGGGACTTGGAATGGGGTGAGACTTCTGGGCGGCCTCTGTGAAAAGGCTGCGGAACAGCCAAAAGAACCATCCGAAGGCATGGAGTCCAAGCGGAAAGGGCACAAAGCAGGTGGGCTATAGCCTTGGGGGGTGGAGGCTGGCCAGTTCGTCCGCCCGGACTTCGGAGAAAAATGGGAATGAGACGAGGCGGCGTGTGCGAAAAAGGCTGCGGACACAGCAGCAAACCCCAAGGCAGGCGCCAAGTTGTCCAGCGGAAAAAGGCTGCAGGTGTATAGCCGGGAGTGGGGCTGGCGTGTTTATCCTGTGGGACTTCGAAATTAAGCGAGACTTCTGGCTGACCTCCGTGTGCAAAAAAATAGGAACACAGGCACAGCCGCCCCAAAAATAACCGCTGAGGGCCGGCTGTAAGTTAGTGTGGAAAAAGGCCAAAAAGCAGGTGCTATAGCCTTAGGGGAGTGGGGCTGGCCAAGTTAGATCCATGGGTCTCGAATGGGGCCGAGACTTTGCAGGCAACCTCCGTGTGCACCCAAAAATAGGAGGCCTGAGCACAGCCGTGCCAAAAATAACTCCACTTATGAAAGGCAGGCATGGGATTCATCCAGCGGAAAAAAGGGCACAAGCAGGTGGGCTATAGCCTTGGGGGTGGGAGCTGGCCAAGTTAAATCCACGGACTCGGAATGGGTGAGACTGCGGCGGCCACCGTGTCGAAACATTTCTTGAGGTAAGCAGCGCCCAAAATATTTCCCTTTAACCTTGCCCGAGGCAGGCATAAGGGATTTGTCAGGAAAAAGGCAGGTGGGCTATAGCCTTAGAAGTGGGCTGGCCAAGTTGTCTTCGGACTCAGAAATGGGGTGAAATTTGAGACCGGCCTCCGTGTACAAAAAATAGAATAGCAGGCATCGCTCCAAAATAACTACTTGAGGCATAGGCGCGTAAGTTCATCCAATGCGGAGAAAGCCCTGAGTGAGCTAAGCATGAGAGGGCTGCTGGCCAGTCCTTAAAATAACAACCACAAGTCCATGTAGGAAAAAAAACTGTGAATGGGATGAGACTTGGCGGCCTCCGTGTTACAAAAAATAGGCGGAGGCACAGCAGCACTTCCCGCTAAGAGCCAGGAAAATAGATGTTAGATCCAGCGAGGAAAAAAGGCCACTGCAGGTGGGCTATAGCCTTGGGGGGTGGGGCTGGCTAGCCAGTTAGATCCGCCCGGACTCGGAATGGGGTGAGACTTCTGGCGGCCTCTGTGTCACGAAAAAATAGGCTGCAGGCACAGCAGCAGCCATCCGAGGCAGGCGCCAAGTTAGTCAGCGGAAAAAAGAACCTGAAAGCAGGTGGGCTATAGCCTTTGGGGGGTGGGCTGGCCAATTTCCAGCTGGCGGTTCGGAATGGGGTGAGACTTTCTTGACACTGCGTGGCCTGCATGTCTGAAAAATAGGCTGGCTGCAGGCATAGGATTGTCCAGCGGAGGCCAAAAATAGCAAAAAGCAGGTGGGCTATAGCTTGGGGAGTGGGGCTGGCCATGTTTGTCACTTGCGGACTCGAAAATTAGGGCTGAGACTTTGCGGCTGACCTCCGTGTGCCAAAAATAGAGACACAGGCACAACCGCCCCAAAAATAACGCCTGAGGCCGGCTCCATGTTAGTCCAGCGGAAAAAGGCCTAAAATCTGGTGCGCTATAGCCTTGGGGGGTGGGGCTTGCCAGGTTCGTCCGCCGGACTCGGAATGGCAGGAGACTTTGCAGTGACCCCCTCAGTGTGCCAAAAAAAAATAGGGCTGCAGGCACAGCCGTGCCCAAAAATAACCCTGAGCCAGGCGCCAAGTTCGTCCAGCGGAAAAAGAACCCACCAAGCAGGTGGGCTATAGCCTTGAGGGTGGGGCTGGCCAGGATTCGTCCATGGGACTCGGAATGGGAGTGAGACTTCTGCAGGCAGCCTGTGTCTGAAAAATAGGCTCTGGCCCGCCCATCTTGTGCCGGGCGTAAGTTGTCCAGCGGAGGCCACAAGCAAACCTTGGGGAGCTGGCCAAGTTTAATCAGGCAGGGGTTATCAGCGGAAAAAGGCCCTGTGGGTTAGGCATGGGATCATTGAGCCTCCGCTTGGCCGGAACCAAAGCTTAGGTGGGCTATAGCCTTGGGGTGGGGCCAGCCAGGATTCAATTGCCCGGACTGAATGAGGTGAGACTTGCGGCCTCATGCTGAAAATAGGCAGCCAAAAAAACCCAGGCCAGGCGCCAAGTTTGTCCAGCGGAAAGCCTGGCGGGTGGGCGCTAAGACCCCACTATGGGGCTATAGGGCAGTGAGGAAAAATGGCAGACTGGCCCGTCCTCGGGAAAGTGGGAGACTTTCTTGACCTCCGTGTGCCAAAAAATAGGCCGAGGCACAGCCCTGACAAAATGCCGCCCTGCCCATCCGCCGGAGATCCAAAAACAAAAAGCCACAAGCAGGTGCGGCTAGCATTGGGGGATTAATCCACTGAATGGGAGAAAGTGAAAAAATAGAGACCTCAACCCAAGATTAGAAAAACAGCCCAGCAGGGGGAATTAGTGGCTGGCAAAGTAGGCAGAGGGCACAAAGGCGCCAAGTGGGCGGAAAAAAAGGGCACAAAAAGCAGGTATAGCCAGGGGTGGGGCTGGCCAGTTAATCCGCTGGACTCAGGAATGAGGAGTGAGACTTTCTGCGAGCCGAGCCACGTGTGCGAAAAAGGCTGGGCAAGCAGCAGCCCAAAATAACTTCTTGAAGGCAGGCCCCATGGGGAATCCAGCGGAAAAATAAGCCCAGGTGGGGCTATAGTGTTGTCCAACAGAGAATGCGGTGGAGGCAGGGCAGGCTGGCCAAGACCAAATCCGCCCGCGGAAAAGGCTAAAAAGCAGGAATGAGGGTGAGACTTTCTGGCTGAATGGAGACCTCTGTCTCCGTGAAAAATAGGGCTGAGCACAGCCAGCAAAAAACATCGAAGGCAGGCAAGTTAGTCCAGCCTGGAAAAAAGGCCTGGGCAGACCCGTTGAAGCTATAGCCAGAGACTTTGTGTGCAACATAGGGCTTCACTCTTCTTGGCCGTGTTTGTCCATTACTGAATTAGGCGAGACTTTGCCGGCACTCCCGGGCCAGGGTGACCAAAAAATAGGCTGCGACACTTTGCTTGGCCAGGGCAGGCTCAAGTTGTCAGCCTTAAAATAGCCAAGGGGTGGGGCTGGCCCGTTTGTCCGCCGTTACTGAGGGCAGGTCTCATGATGGCAGGTATGAGAAAAAATAACCCGCCTGAGGCCGGGTGTGGGGTCATGGGAAAAGGCCCTGGCAGGTGCGCTATAGCCTTGCCCAGGTGGGGCTGGCCAAGTTAGATCCGCTGGACTCGGGAATGGGGTGAGACTTCTTGACCAGGCCGTGTGCAGAGAAACATAGGCTACAGTGAACAAGCAGCCAAAAATAACCATTCTCCTTGCCGGGCATGGAAACCAAGTTAAATCCAGCCAGAAAAAAGGCCTACAAAAGCAGGTGGGCTATAGCCTTGAGAAGTCGGGCTGTTTGTCCTTGGGACTCGAGAAATGACGAGGTGAGACCGGCCTCCGTCAAAAAATGAATGAGCTGGCCGCTCCCAAAAATAACTTGCCGGCCGGGCAGGCGCCAAGTTCATCAGGAGAAAGGCCACAAAAACTGGTTGTCTATAACCCAGAGTGGGGCTGGCCAAGTTAGAATCATGAGGACTCGGGAATGGGATGAGACTTGGCGAGCGGCCTCCGTGTGCCAAAAATAGGCGACATGAGCAAAATAACAGCCCAGACCTGGCCAGGCGCCATGTTCGTCCAGCGGAAAAAGGCCACAAAAACGGGTGGGCTATAGCCTTGGGGGGTGGGGCTGGCCAAGTTCGTCCGCCGGACTCGGAATGGGGTTAGACTTTGCGAGCGGCCTCCGTGTGCCAAAAATAGGCAGTTGGCACAGCCGCGCCTAAAAATAACCACACGAAGGCCGGGATGCCAAGTTCGTCCAGTGGAAAAACGCCACAAAAACGGGTGGGCTATAGCCTTGGGGGGTGGGGCTGGCCAAGTTCGTCCGCCGGACTCCGAACGGGGCAAGACTTGCGAGCGGCCTCCGTGTGCCAAAAATAGGCCGTGAGCACTGCCCAGCCCAAAAATAACCGCCCGAAGGCTGGGGTGCCAAGTTAAATCCCAGCGGAAAAAGAAGCCTAAGGGTGGGCTATAGCCTTGGCGGTGGGGCTGGCCAAGGATTAAATCCGCCCGGACTCGAGCAGGCAAGACTTCGAGCGGCCCTCCGTGTGTGCAAAAAAATGAGGCGTGAGCACTGCCCAGCCCAAAAATAACCGCCCGAAGGCTGGGGTGCCAAGTTCGTCCGGCGGAAAAAGGCCACAAAAACGGGTGGGCTATAGCCTTGGGGGGTGGGGCTGGCCAAGTTCGTCCGCCGGACTCCGAATGGGGCAAGACTTGCGAGCGGCCTCCGTGTGCCAAAAGTAGGCCGTGAGCACTGCCCAGCCCAAAAATAACCGCCCGAAGGCGGGGGTGCCAAGTTCGTCCGGCGGAAAAAGGCCACAAAAACGGGTGGGCTATAGCCTTGGGGGGTGGGGCTGGCCAAGTTCGTCCGCCGGACTCAGAATGGGACGAGACTTTCCGAGCAGACTCTGTGTGCCAAAAATAGGCCCTTGAGGCACAGCAGCAAAATAACGCCAGGCAGGCGCCAAGTTGTCCAGCGGAAAAAGGCAACAAAAGCAGGTGGGCTATAGCCTTGAGGGAGTTAGGGGCTGGCCAGGATTTGTCCATGGAGTCGCAATTAAGGTCGTGAGACTTTCGGCCCGACCTCGATGTGCCAAAAATGGGACCCAGGCACACCAGCGCCCAAAATAACCCGCTCGAAGGCAGGCGCCGTCGTCCAGTGGAAAAATCCACAAAGCAGGTGGGCTATAGGCTTGAAATTAGGGGGTGGGGCTATTAAGCCAAGTTTGTCCATGCGGACTCGGAATGGGGAGAGAATTTGGCTGACCTCCGTGTGCCTAAAAAATGAGCCCGTCGGCACAACCGCTCGAAAAATAACATCGAAGAATGCATGGATTAAAATCCAAGCGGAAAAAGGCCACAAAAGCAGGTGGGCTATAGCCTTGAGGGTGTGTGGCCAAGTTAAATCCCCAGGACTCAGAATGGGATGAGACTATCTGAGAGGCCTCAGTTTGCCAAAAAATAGGATCTGATTTACAGCCGCACCCAAAAATAACCCGCTCTTCACTTATGAAGGCAGGCAAGTTAGATCCAGTGGAAAAAGAGCCTGCAAAAGGGGTGGGCTATAGCCTTAGGGGCTGGCCAAGTTTGTCAAGCGGAGGCAGATGAAGGCGAGACTTTCTGCAGCTGACCTCACGTCTGCCAAAATAGGCAGCTAGCACAGCAGCCCAAAAAATAACAGCTCTGAAGGCCGGGGCATACGTTATCCAGTGGAAAAAAGGCCAATTGGCGGCTATAGCCTTGGGGGTGAGGCTGGCCGTTCGTCCGCCCGGACTCGAAAGGACAAGACTTGCGGCTGACCTCCGTGTGCCAAAAGTAGGCCGTGAGCACTGCCCAGCCCAAAAATAACCGCCCAAGCTGCAAGATAAATCCGGCAAAAAAGCCCTACAAAAGCAGGTGGGCTATAGCCTTGGGAATTAGAGGGCTGGCCAGTTAATCCCGCGGACTCGAAATGGGGCCAGAGACTTTCGAGCAGACTACATGTGTAAAAATAGGCCCTGGGTACAACCCTTTTAAAAATAACCGCTCAAAGGCGGCGTATCGTCCAGTGGAAAAAAGGCCAAGCAGGTGGCAGCTATAGCCTTGGGGGAATTAGGGCTGGCCAAGTTCGTCTGCGGACTTTCGGAATGGGATGAGACTTTCGATCGGTTCTGTTTCAATGCCAAAAATAGGCCTTGAACTGGCACAGCAGCATACGCCCGTAGGCAGGTATGATTAAATCAGCGGAAAAAGAGCCCTACAAAAGCAGGTTGGCTATAGCCTTGAAATTAGGGGTGGGGCCAGTTTATCCATGCCCGGACTTCGAATAAGCGAGAATTGCGAGGCCACCGTGTGCCAAAAAATAGGCCACAGGCACAACCGTGCCAAAAATAACCCGCCGATGGCGCCAAATTCGTCTGGCGGAAAAAAGGCCCTAATGGTGGGCTATAGCCTTGAATGGGGCTGGCCAGGTTAAATCCTTGGACTCGAAATGGAGCAGAGACTTTCTGAGCAGCCTCGGTCTGCCAAAAAATAAGGCTCTTGGGGACAGCTGCACGCCCAAAATAACCGCCCGAGTCCAGGCGCCAAGTTAAATCCAGCGGAAAAAGGACACAAAGCAGGTGGGCTATAAGCGTTGGGGGTGGGGCTGGCCAAGTTTGTCCGCTGGACTCGAGATAGGTCTTGAGACTTTGCGGCGGCCTCCGTCAATGTAAAAATAGAGCTACTAGCAGCCCAAAACAACCTTCGAAGCAGGACGCCAAGTTAAGTCCAACGGAAAAACCAGCTGTGGTGGGCTATAGCCTTGAGGGGTGGGGCTGGCCAAGTTAGACCGCCGGACTCAGATAGGGCAACAAGACTTCGGCGGCATCCATGTGCAAAAATAGAACGCGGCACAGCCAGCCCAAAATCTTCGCCCGAAGGCCGGGGCACCAAGTTAGTCCAGCGGAAAAAGCCCACAAAGCAGGTGGGCTATAAACTGGGGAAATTGTGGGGCTGCAAGTTAAATCCATGGGACTGGAATAGAGGCGAGACTTTCCGAGCATCCTCCGCATGCAAAAAATAGGCCACGGGCCCAGCCGTTCCCAAAAATAACCACCCGTAGGCAGGGCGTAAGTTAAATCCAGCCGGAAAAAGGCATAAAAATGGGTGGAGCTATGGCGTTAGAGGTAGGGCTAGCCAGGATTAAATCCCGCCGGACTCGAATAGGAGCAAGACTTAAAACTTGGCCTCCGTGTGCCAAAAAGTAGGCCGTGAAGCACTGCCCAACCAAAAAATAACACATGCCCAATGAAGGGTGCAAGATGAAATCCCGGCGAAAAAGGCCACAAAAGGCAGGTGGAAGGCTATAGCCTTGGGGGGTGGGGCTGGCCAAGTTCGTCCGCCGGACTCAGAATGGGACGAGACTTTCCGAGCAGACTCTGTGTGCCAAAAATAGGCCGCGGGTACAGCCGCACCCAAAAATAACCGCTCAAAGGCCGAGGCGCCAAGTACGTCCAGTGGAAAAAGGCCACAAAAACGGGTGGGCTATAGCCTTGGGGGGTGGGGCTGGCCAAGTTCGTCTGCCGGACTCGGAATGGGACGAGACTTTCCGATCGGACTCTGTGTGCCAAAAATAGGACGCGGGCACAGCCGCGCCCAAAAATAACCGCCCGTAGGCGGTGAGAGACAAATCCAAAGCGGAAAAAGGCCACAAAAAAGGCAGGTTGGCTATAGCCAGAGGGGTGGGGCTGGCCAAGATTTGTCCTTGGGACTTCGGAATCGAGAATTTCGAGGGCCACCGTGTGCAAAAATAGGCCTGGCACAGGCCGATGCCAAAATAACCCGAGCCGTGGCATCTAAGATTCGTCGGAAAAAGGCCCTGTGGGTGAGCTATAATATGAGTCTGGCTGGCCAAGTTAAATCCGCTTGGACTCGGAATGGAACGAGACTTAGCGAGCAGCCTCCGTCTGCCAAAAATAGGCTGCTGGGACAGCAGAGCCCAAAAAATAACGCCAGTCAAGGCGCCAAAGTTAAATCCAGCGGAAAAAGGACACAAAAACGGGTGGGCTATAGCGTTGGGGGGTGGGGCTGGCCAAGTTTGTCCGCTGGACTCGGAATGGTGCGAGACTTTGCGAGCGGCCTCCGTGTGCCAAAAATAGGCTACTGGCACAGCCGCGCCCAAAAACAACCGCTCGAAGGCCGGGACGCCAAGTTCGTCCAACGGAAAAAGGCCCTGGGGGTGGCTATTTCTGTGCCTTGGGGGGTGGGGCTGGCCAAGTTAAATCCGCCCAGGACTCGAATGGGCAAGACTTCCGAGCGGCATCCGTGTGCCAAAAAATAGACCTTGAACTGTGGCGCCCAAAAACGCCAAGGCAGGGGCGCAAAATTAGATCAACGGAAAAAAGACCACAAGCAGGTGGGCTATAGGCAGGGGTGGGGCTGCCAAGTTAAATCACGCCCAGGACTGAATGAGAGAACTTTCCAGGCATCCTCCGCATGCAAAAAAAATAGGCCCACCAGGCCCAGCCGTTCCCAAAATAACCACCCGTGGGCGGGCGCCAAGGATTAATCCAAGCGGAAAAGGCCCATAAAAATGGGTGGGCTATAAGGCGTTCAGGGTGTGGGGCTGGCCAGGATTAGATCGCGGAGATCAGATGAGCCGAGATTGCAGGCGGACTCCGTCTGTAAAAAATTGGCCATTGAGCTGGCGCTTAAAAATAAAACCCATAGGCAGGCCAAACTCGTCCAGCGGGAAAAAAGGCCACAAAAAGCAGGTGGGCTATCGCCCAGAATTGGGGCTGGCCATGTTAAATCCCTTGGACTTGGAATGGGATGAGACTTGCAGGCGGCCTCCGTGTTCCAAAAAGCAACCCCTCGAGGCACCGCCAAAAAAACCGCCGTGGGGGTTGGGGCTGGCCAGGATTAAATCATTGGAGGCTCGGGCGGAGTGGGGCCGAGACTGCGCCGGCGGCCTCCGATGTGCCAAAAAAATCTCTGAGGCACAGCCCATCTTCGCTTGAATGCAGGCGCCAAGTTCGTCAAGCAGAAACAGGCCACAAAAACGGGTGGGCTATAGCCTTGGGAGGTGGGGCTGGCCAAGTTCGTCCGCCGGGCTCAGAAAGGGACGAGACTTTGCGAGCGGCATCCGTGTTCTAAAAATAGGGTGCGGGCACAGCCGCGACAAAAAATAACCCCCCGAAGGCCGGGGCGCCAAGTTCGTCCAGCGGAAAATGGCCACAAAAACGGGTGGGCTATAGGCTTGGGGGGTGGGGCTGCCAAGTTCGTCCGCCGGACTCGGAATGGGGCGACACTTTCCGGGCAGCGTCCGCGTGCAAAAAATAGGCCACGGGCCCAGCCGTGCCAAAAAATAACGACCCGTAGGCCGGGGCGCCAAGTTCGTCCAGCGGAAAATGCCCGCAAAAACGGGTGGGCTATGGCCTTGGGGTGTGGGGCTGGCCAAGGATTAGATCCGCCCGGACTTCCAGGAATGGGAGCTGAACTGCGGCGACATCCGTGTGCTGAAAAAATAGACCCATGAGCACAGCAGCATCTTGCCCAAGTCCGGCGTAAGTTATGTGGAAAAAGCCCACAAAAACGGGTGGGCTATAGGCTTGGGGGGTGGGGCTGCCAAGTTCGTCCGCCGGACTCGGAATGGGGCGAGACTTTCCGAGCATCCTCCGCATGCAAAAAATAGGCCACGGGCCCAGCCGTTCCCAAAAATAACCACCCGTAGGCCGGGGCGCCAAGTTCGTCCAGCGGAAAAAGGCCGCAAAAATGGGTGGGCTATGGCGTTGGGGTGTGGGGCTGGCCAAGTTCGTCCGCCGGAATCGGAATGGGGTGAGACTTTGCGAGCGGACTCCGTGTGCCAAAAATTTGCCGCGGGCACAGCCGCGACCAAAGATAACCGCCCATAGGCTGGGGCGCCAAGCTCGTCCAGAGGAAAAAGGCCACAAAAACGGGTGGGCTATAGCCTTGGGGGGTGGGGCAGGCGATGTTCGTCCGCCGGGCTTGGAATGGGATGAGACTTTGCTAGTGACCTCCGTGTGCCAAAAACAGCCCTCAGGCACAGCCTCGCCCAAAAACAACCGCCCGAAGGCCGGGGCGCAAGGTTCGTCCAGCGGAAAAAGGCCACAAAAACGGGTGGGCTATAGCCGTGAAAATGGGAGCTGGCCAGGTTAAATCGCTGAAATCGGACTGGGCGAGAACTTCTGGCTCCTCTGTCAAAATATAGTCTGCGGGCACAGCCGCGCCCAAAAATAACTGCCCGAATGCCGGGGCGCCAAGTTCGTCAAGCAGAAACAGGCCACAAAAACGGGTGGGCTATAGCCTTGGGGGGTGGGGCTGGCCAAGTTCGTCCGCCGGACTCAGAAAGGGACGAGACTTTGCGAGCGGCATCCACGTGCCAAAAATAGGGTGCGGCCACAGCCGTGACCAAAACAACCGCTTACAGGCAGGCATGTTAGATCCAGCCGGAAGAAATTGGCCACAAAAACGGGTGGGCTATAGGCTTGGGGGGTGGGGCTGCCAAGTTCGTCCGCCGGACTCGGAATGGGGCGGGACTTTCCGAGCAGCGTCCGCATGCAAAAAATAGGCCACGGGCCCAGCCGTGCCAAAAAATAACCACCCGTAGGCCGGGGCGCCAAGTTTGTCCAGCGGAAAAAGGCCGCAAAAACGGGTGGGCTATGGCTATATGAGTGTGGGTTGTAATTTAAATCCCTTGAGAATCGGATTAGAGCCGAGCGTTTTGAACGGCCTCCATGTGCCAAAAATTGGCCGTGGGCACAGCCCAGCCTTAAAAATAACCATGCCATAGGCAGGCCAAGTTAAGTCCAGAAATAGGCCCGCTGAAAAGCAGGTTGGGCTATAGCCTTGGGGGGTGGGGCTGGCCAAGTTCGTCCGCCGGACTCAGAAAGGGATGAGACTTTGTGAGCGGCATCTGTTTGCCAAAAATAGGGTACGGGCACAGCCGCGACCAAAACTAACCGCCCGAAGGCCAGGGCGCCAAGTTCGTCCAGCGGAAAATGGCCACAAAAACGGGTGGGCTATAGGCTTGGGGGGCGGGGCTGCCAAGTTCGTCCGCCGGACTCGAAATGGGGGGAGACTTTCTGAGCAGCCTCCGCGTGTAAAACATAGGCCACGGGCCCGGCCGTGCCCAAAAATAACCACCCGTAGGCCGGGGCGCCAAG
Source organism: Citrus cavaleriei (assembly GCA_030448925.1). NCBI lineage: Eukaryota > Viridiplantae > Streptophyta > Magnoliopsida > Sapindales > Rutaceae > Citrus > Citrus cavaleriei. Next base: position 79,120 of record JAUJEN010000433.1, read on the forward strand.
TTTGTCCAGCGGAAAAAGGCCACAAAAACGGGTGGGCTATGGCCTTGGGGTGTGGGGCTGGCCAAGTTCGTCCGCCGGACTCGGAATGGGGTGAGACTTTACGAGCGGCATCCGTGTGCCAAAAATAGGCCGCGGGCACAGCCACCCCTAAAAATAACCACCCGAAGGCAGGCGCCATAATTAAATCCAACGGAAAAAAGGCCACAAAAAGCAGGTGGGCTATAGCCTTGAGGGGTGGGGCAGGCCAGAATCCCGTCTGCGGATTCAGATGGGGTGAGACTTCTTGACGGTCTTTGTGTGCTTAAAATAAAACTGCTGACCAAAACCGCCCAAAAATAACCGCCAGCCAGGCGCCAAGTTAAATCCAGCGGAATAAGGCCACAAAACAGGTGGGCTAGAGCCTTGGCAGGGTAGGGCTGCCAGAGTTCGTCCCCGGACTCGGAATGACGAGACTTCAAAGGCAGCCTCAGGTGTGTGCCAAAAAATAGAGCGGTACATCTGCGCACAAAATAAGCGCCCGATGGCCAGGCGCCAATGTTAATCCAGCGGGAAAAAGGCCAGCAGTGGGCTATGGCAGCCTTGAGGCAGTGGGGCCCCAGGATTCGTCTGCCGGATTCGAATAGAGGCTGAGACTTCTGGCCAGAATCTTCGATGTGCAAAAAAAATTGGCAGCACAACCGCACCAAAATAACCGCCCATAGGCAGGGCGTAAGCTAAATCCAGGGAAAAAGGCCACAGCGGGTGGGCAATAACCTTGGGGGGTGTGGCTGGCCATGTTCGTCCGCCGGACTCGGAATGGGATGAGACTTTCAATGGCCTCGTGAAAAAAGCCTAGGCCTCGGCATCAGCCCAAAACAACCGCCAAGGCAGGCGCAAGGTTCGTCCAGCGGAAAAAGGCCACAAAAACGGGTGGGCTATAGCCTTGGGGGGTGGGGCTGGCCAGGTTCGTCCGCCGGAATCGGAATGGGGCGAGACTTTATGAGCGGCCTCCGTATGCCAAAAATAGTCTGCGGGCACAGCCGCGCCCAAAAATAACTGCCCGAATGCAGGCGTAAGTTAAATCATGAGCAGGCCACCTGTGGGTGGGCTATAGCAGAGAAATTGGGGCTGGCCAAGTTCCTCCTTGAGACACAGAAAGGGCCCAGAGAGACATTGCAGCTGACCTCCGTGTTCCAAAAAGCAGGCCCTCGGGCACAGCCTCGCTTGAAAAAACTGCTGCAGGCGAGGCGCAAGGTTAATCCAGCGGAAAAGGGCCCCAAAAACGGGTGGGCTATAGCCCAGGGGGTGGGGCTGGCCAGTTTGTCCCGCCGGAATCGGAATAAGGTGAGACTGCGAGTGGCCTCCGATGTGCAAAAATAGGCCTTGGGCACAGCAGCATAAAAATAACCTCCACGAATGCAGGGCATGAAGGTTAAATCTGAGCGGAAGAGCCACAAAAACGAGTGGGCTATAGCCTTGGGGGGTGGGGCCGGCCAAGTTCGTCTGCCGGATTCGGAATGGGGCGAGACTTTGCGAGCGGTCTTCGTGTGCCAAAAATTGGCCGCGGGCACAGCCGCGCCCAAAAATAACCGCCCATAGGCCGGGGCGCCAAGCTCGTCCAGCGGAAAAAGGCCACAAAAACGGGTGGGCAATAGCCTTGGGGGGTGGGGCTGGCCATGTTCGTCCGCCGGACTCGGAATGGGATGAGACTTTACGAGCGGCCTCCGTGGTGGCCAAACAACCTCAGGCACAGCATCACCCAAAACTAACGCCCGGCTTGAGCGCAAGGTTAAATCCAGTGAAAGAATCCTGGGCTATAGCCTTGGGGGGTGGGGCTGGCCAGGTTAATCCGCCCGGAATCGGAGTAGAGGCCGAGACTTGTAAAGCGACCTCCGTATTCAAAAAAAAAGTCTGCGGGCACAGCAGCAAAAATAACTGCCGAGATGCCGGGGAGCCAAGTTAATCTAAGCGAAACAGGCCACAAGCAGGTGGGCTATAGCGTTGGGGGGTGGGACTGGCCAAGTTCATCCGCCCGGACACAGATGGGGAGACGAGACATTGCAGCTGACCTCCGTGTGCCAAAAAGCAGGCCCCCACAGGCACAAGCATGACCAAAATAACAGCCTTTGAAGGCAGGCGCCAAAGTTCGTCCAGCGGAAAATGGCCACAAAAACGGGTGGGCTATAGGCTTGGGGGGTGGGGCTGCCAAGTTCGTCCGCCTGACTCGGAATGGGGCGAGACTTTCCGAGCAGCCTCCGCGTGCAAAAAATAGGCCACGGGCCCAGCCGTGCCCAAAAATAACCACCCAAAGGCCGGGGCACCAAGCTCGTCCAGCGGAAAAAGGCCACAAAAACGGGTGGGCTATAGCCTTGGGGGGTGGGGCTGGCCATGTTCGTCCCTTGAATCGGATGATGCAGACTTTCTGAGGCAGCCTCTATAGGCCAAAAATAAGGTGGCCAGTCATCTCACTTTAGAAATAGTTGCCCGATAATAGGCCAGAAGCGCCAAGAGATTAGATCCAGCGGAAAAGGCCACAAGCGAGTGGGCTACTAGCCTTGGAGAGGTGGGGCAGCCGAGTTAAATGCGGTTCCAGATGGGCGAGACTTTGCTGGCGGTCTTAGTGTGTAAAAAGTTGGCCTTGAGGCTGTGGCCAGCGCCAAAAATAACCGCCCATAGGCCGGGGCGCCAAGCTCGTCCAGCGGAAAAAGGCCACAAAAACGGGTGGGCAATAGCCTTGGGGGGTGGGGCTGGCCATGTTCGTCCGCCGGACTCGGAATGGGATGAGACTTTACGAGCGGCCTCCGTGAGCCAAAAACAGGCCTCAGGCACAGCATCGCCCAAAAACAACCGCCCGAAGGCCGGGGCGCAAGGTTCGTCCAGCGGAAAAAGGCCACAAAAACGGGTGGGCTATAGCCTTGGGGGGTGGGGCTGGCCAGGTTAGATCCGCCCGGGAATCGAGAATGGGGGCGAGACTTTGTAAAAAGGCTGACCTCAAGTATGCAAAAATAATCTCACAGGCTGTGGCAGCCAAAACTCTTCTTGCCAATGCAGGGGCCTTATAGATTAAATCCTAAGCGGAAAAAGGCCACAAAAAGAATAGCTAGCCTTCAGGGGTGGGGCTGGCCAGGATTAGATCCTTGGGACACAGAAAGGATGAGACATTGCAGGCGGCCTCCGTGTGCAAAAATGAACCAGAACTGGTAGCGACCAAAAATAACCGCCAGAGCCGGGACCTGGGATGCGTCTAAGCGGAAGCAGGCCACAGCGGATGAAGGCTATAGCCTTGGGGGTGGGAGCTGGCCAAGTTAAATCCGCCGGACCACGAGAAAGGGCCAGACGACATTCGAGGCGGTCTCGATGTGCCAAAAATTGGCAGCAGGCACAGCCCAGCCAAAATAACCGCCATAGGCAGGCGTAAGCTAGATCCAATGCGGAAAAAAACCTAAAAAGCAGGTGAGCAATAGCCTTGGGGAGTGGGGCTGGCCATGTTAGATCCGCCGGACTTCGGAATGGGATGAGACTTCTGGCGGCTCCGTGAGGCTAAAAAAACAGGCCTCAACTGTAAAAAGCAACCGCCCGAAGGCAGGGCAGTTTGTCAGTGGAAAAACCCTGGCAGATTGGAGCTATAGCCTTGGGGGGTGGGAGGCTGGCCAGGTTCAAATCCTTGAGAATGGGGCAGAGAACTTTATGAGCGGCCTCATTATTGAAAAATAGTCTCTGAACTGTGGCGCCCAAAATAACAACCAATGCCGAGGGCACCAAGTTAAATCTAAGCGGAAGCAGACGAGCAGGTGGGCTATAGCCTTGGGGGGTGGGGCTGGCCAAGTTCGTCTGGCGGACACAGATAGGGACGAGACATTGCGAGCGGCCTCCGTGTGGAAAAAACAGGCCACGGGTACAGGCGCGACCAAAAATAACCGCATGTGAGCAGGCATGGGGTGCGATTAGTCCAGCGGGAAAATGGCCCTGGGTTGGGCTATAAACTGGCAGGGGTGGGGCCGCCAAGTTCAAATCCGCCTGACTTCAGAATGAGGCGAGACTCCAGCAGCCTCAGCGATACAAAAAATAGGGCCCAGCCGTGCCAAAATAACCAGCCGGGGCACCAAGCTCGTCCAGCGGAAAAAAGGTCCACAAAGCAGGTGGGCTATAGCCTTGAGGGGTGGGAGCTGGCCATGTTAAATCCATGGGACTTCGGGAATGGAGACCAGAGACTTTCTTGGCTGACCTCCGTGTTCCAAAAACAGGCCTCGGGCACAGCCTCGCCTAAAAACAACTGCACGAAGGCAGGCAAAAGATTAGATCCATGCAGGTGAAAAGCAGGTGGGCTATAGCCTTGGCCGGGTGGGGCTCGCCCAGTTTGTCCCGCCGAGAATCGGAATAGGCGAGACTGCGCGAGGCGGCCTCCGTGTGCAAATAAAAATAGGCAGCGCACAGCCCAGCAAAGCAACCTCCAGAATGCAGGCGCCAATTGGAAGTTCTAAGCGGAAACAGGCCACACAAAAGCAGGTGGCTATAGCCTTGATGGGGTGTGGGGCTGGCCAAGTTAGTCCTGCCGGACTTCGAGAATACGGCTGACGAGGCTGCAGCGGCATCCGTGTGCCAAAAATAGGCTGCGACCAAGCAGCCCAAAATAACATGCGCCAGGCATGGGGCCAAGTCAGCGGAATAAGGCCCTGCAAAACAGGTGGAAACGCTAGAGCCTTGAAATTAGGGCTGCCAAGTTAGATCCCTCGGGACTCGAGATGGTCCACGAGACTTTGCAGCCCGACCTCATTACGTGTGCAAAAATAACACTGTCGTACAAAATAAGCCCCGATGGCAGGCGCCAAGAGTCAAATCAGCGGAAAAAACCCACAAAAAGCAGGTGGGCTAAATTTATAGCCTTGGGAGTGGGACTGGCCATGTTAAATCCATGCCGGACTCGGAATGGGGCGAGACTTTACTGGCCAACCTCCGTGTGCCAAAAACAGGCGTCGGGCACAGCCGCGCCAAAAAAATAACCGCCCGAATGCCGGGGCGCCAAGTTCGTCTAGTGGAAACAGGGCACCAAAACGGGTGGGCTATAGCCTTGGGGGCTGGGGCTGGCCAAAGATTCATCCACTTGGGACTCAGAATGGACTGAAACTTTAAGCGGCATCCGTTAACCAAAAATAGGCTCTGGTACAGCCATAATAAAAATAACCGCCTTTGTGAGAGCCAGGAGGCGCAAGGATTAGATCCATGGAAAAAGGCCACAAAAGCAGGTGGGCTACAGCAGGGGGTGAAATTAGGGCTGGCCAAGTTAAATCCCCGGACTGGAATGGGACCCACAAAGCAGGTGGGCTACAGCCTTGGGGAGTGGGAGCTGGCCAAGTTTAGTCCCCAGGACCAGGTCGAATGGGGCCAGAGACTTCAGCCAGGCACAACCACCAAAATAAAAGCCGAAGCCAGGGGCGCCCATTCGTTAATCCAGTGGAAAAAGGCCACAAAAAAGGGTGGGCTATAACCTTGGGGGGTGGTGCTGGCCAAGTTAATCGTCGCGGACTCCCGGAATGGGAGCCGAGACTTGGCAGTCTGCATGTAAAAAATAGGCCTTGCACAGCCCGCGCCCAAGCCGAAGTCAGGTCCCCAAGTTCTTCCCGCAGGCAAAAAGCAGGTGGGCTATAGCCTTGGGGTGAAGCTTGCCAGGATTAAATCCCAACGGACTCAGAATAAGCGAGACTGTGAGGGGCCTTCGTGTGTGCAAAAATAGGCCTTGAACTGTAGTGCCACTTAAAATAAAGCGCCAATCAGGGGCCCCAACCCCAAGCTATTGGAAAAAGGGCAAAAAGGGTGGGGCTATAGCCTTGGGAGTGGGAGCTGTGGGTCCACGTTAAATCCATGAGACTTCGGAATCTGTGCGAGACTTTCTGAGGGCCTCCGTTTGTGAAAAATAGGAAAGCCTTGAGCAGTAGCAACCCCACTTTTAAAATGACCAGCCGGAAGAGTCAGGTCCTAGGTCGCCGCCGGAAAAAGCCAAAAAAAAAATAGGTGATTTATAACCTTGAGAGTGGGGCCAGCCAGGATTCGTCTGCTTTTGACTTCGGAATGGGGCAAAGACACTTTGCGAGAGCCACTGTGTGCAAAAAAAATGGTTGAGCACAGCCGCTCCCAAAATAACCCTTGAATGTCGGGTCCCCAAGTTAAATCCAGCGGAAAAAAGGCCAAAAAATGGGTGAGCTATAACCTTGAGGGGGTGGGGCTGGGTCAGGATTAAATCACTTGGACTCGGAATGGGGCAGACCTGCGAGAAGGGCCCTCGTGTGCCAAAAAATAGGCCCTTGGGCTTAAAAATAAGCGCCCGAAAACCGAGGTCCGAGATTCATCCATGGGAAAAAGCGATAAATGGGTAAAAAAAAAAAAACTATTAAGCGAAATGGGTGAAATAATGGTACGTCCGCGGACTTCGGAATAGAAGCGAGACCTTAGCATGAGAACCTCGCGATGTGCAAAAAATAGGCCTTGAGGCACAGCAGCCTAAAAATAGCCATGCCCAAATGTCGGGTCCTATCAGTTAAATCCAGCCGGAAAAAGGCCAAAAATGGTGAGCTATAACCTTGGGGGTGGGGCTGAAGTCAAGTTTATCCGCCCGGACTCGGAATGAGGCGAGACCTTGCGAGGCCCTAAATGTGTATAAAGCCAAAATAGGCCTGAGTACAGCCGCAAAAATCAACACCAGTCAGGTCCCCCAAGTTCATCCACTTGGAAAAAGGCCAAAAAATGGGTGGGCTTTAGCCAGAATTGGGGGGAGTGGGGCTGTGGGATTCGCCAGTTAAATCAGACTCGAATAGGCTCAGAAACCTGGGGCAGGACAGGGGAACCTCGTGTACTTGTGCAAAAAATAGGCAGCAGGCTTGGCACAGCCAGCAAAATAAAAATGGCGCCAGAGTCAGGTCCCCCAGAGATCCCGCCATGGAAAAAATGCTGTGGTGTCTATAACTTTGCAGGGAGCAGGCAGCCAAAGTTAAATCCACCATGGTCGGAATGAGGCGAGACTTTGTGAGGGCCTCGTGTGCCAAAAAATGGCCGTAAACTGTACAAGCGCTAAAATATGCAGAGGCAGGCGCCATCCGTCCTAAATCACAGGAAAAAGGCCACAAAAAGCAGGTGGGCTCTCTGACCTTGAGAAGTGCAGGCTGGCCAGGATTCAAATCCATGGGACTCCGGAATGGGGCCAGAGACTTTGTGAGGCAATCATGTGCCAAAAATAACACTTGACGCCCAGATGGCGTACAATGAGGAAAAAGCCACAAAGCAGATTACTATAGCATTGCAGGGGGTGGGGCTGGCCAAGTTAATCCATGGGACTCGGAATGGGATGAGACTTCTGAGTGGCCTCAGTGTACCAAAAATGGAATAGCCACCGGCACAGCCGGCCACAAAAAATAACCGCGCTTAGAATACGGACCCCAAAGGATCAAATCCAGAAACATGCACAAAAGCAATAGGCTACAGCCTTGGGGAGGTGGGGCTGGCCAGAGACCGTTCGTCCATGATCCCAGGTGAGACGAGACTTCCCCAGAAGGCGACCTCCAAGTGTGCCAAAAAAAAATAGGCCATGAGCAGGCCATGCCGTACCAAAAATAAGCTTGCATGACCCAGGCACAAAGTTAAATCCAGAGAAAAAAGGCCACAAGCAGGTGGAGCTATATACAGAAATTAAGGGAGTTGTCGTTGTCCTCCAGACTAGGAATAGAATTGAGACTTTTCAAGAGCAGCTCCTCCGTAATACCAAAAAATAAGCCTTGAAACTGGCAACATAAAAATAACACGCCATCTTCCTTCGGCAGGCGCCAACTAATCATCCAATGAGAAAAAGGCCACAAAAATGGGTGGAGCTCTGACCCTTCCCAGGTGAAATGGCAGGCCAAGTTTGTCCCAGACTCGGAATGGGGCAGAGACTTTGTGGCTGACCTCCGTGTGCCAAAATAACGCCCAAAGCCGGGCCATGAGACGTCGCCAAGTAGATCCAGCGGAAAAAAGCCACAAAAATGGGTGGGCTACAGCTTGGGGGTGTGGCTGCAGAGTTAAATCCAGCCGGACTCGAATGGGATGAGACTTCTGGCCCTCCGTGTACCAAAAATAGGCCACGGGCACAGCCGTACATAAAATAACCGCCCGAATGCCGGGGTGCCAAGTTTGTCCAGCGGAAACATGCCACAAAAACGGGTGGGCTATAGCCTTAGTAAATTGGGAGCTGGCCAGGATTAAATCCATGATTTCCCAGGAATGGGGCAAGAGACTTTCGAAGCGGCATCCATTAATGTAAAAAATAGGCTAAGACACATCCAAAATCAAAAATAACCGCCTGACGTCCCGGGGCATGGGATTCGTCCAATTAGGCACACATGGTGGGCTACAGCCTTGAGAGATGGGGCTAGCCAAGTTAGTCATGGGACTCGGAATGGGAACCAGAGACTTCTGCAGCCCGACCTCAAGTGCAAAAATAACCGCCAGGCAGGAGCCTTGAGAGTTCGTTACAATGGAAAAAAAAGCCAAAAGCAGATTGGGCTATAGCCAGAATTAGGGCTGGCCAAGTTGATCCGCTGTTCAGATGGGGCAAGGAAAAGCTTTGCGAGGGCCTGTGTGTGCTGTGTGGGCCTTGGGCACCAGCCGCTCCCAAAATGACCGCGCCAGATATCAGGTCCCCAGTTAATCCATGGAAAAAGGCCAAAAAAAGCGGGTAGGCTGCATAGCCTTGAGAGGGGGTGGGCTGGCGAAGTTCATCCGCGGTTCGGAATGGGGCGAGACCTTCGCGAGGGCTAATAGTAATGCAAAAATAGACGCCGGGCACAGCCGCTGAAAAATAAAGCGCGCCGAAGGTCAGGTCCCGAGTTCGTCCGCCCTTAAAAAAAATGCAAGCAGCCGGGTGTTTCTGTATGAGGAAAGGGCTAGCCAAGGATTCCATGGGACTCAGATGGGATGAGACTTTTGATGAATCTCAGGTATTAAATAGGCCGATAATGCTGTTCTCCCAAAATAACCGTCGATGGCAGAGCAAGTTAAATCCAGAAGAAAAAAGGCCCTGGCTGGTGGGCTATAGCATTGGGAGTGGGGCTACAGCCAACCATCCACCAGGACTTGGAATGGGATGAGACTTTCTGACAGCCTCCATGTACCAAAAGACCATGGGCAAAAGCCGTACAAAAACAGCGCCCAGTCTTAAGGCGCCAAGTACCTCAGTAGGAAACATGCCACAACTGGTGAGCTATAGCCTTTAGAAATTAGGGGCATGTGGTTAATGCACCGGACTCGGAATGGGAGCCGAGAGACTTGCGGCGGTATCCGTGTGCAAAATAGGATCACGGGCACAAATGGCGCCAAAACATCACTTAGCCAGGTAAAGGCGCCAAGTTAAAATCCAGTGGGCAGCCTAAAAAGCGAATTAGACTCTGACCTTGAGGTGGGGTTGGCCAAGTTTATCCCTTGGGCTGGGTCGACAGGCACTGTGGCCCGGCCTCGTGTGCAAAATAACGCCGAAGGCAGGCGCCCGACCGTACAGAGGAAAAAAGCCACAAGCAGGTGAGCTATAGCCTTGGCGGGTGGGGCTAATAAAATTCGTCGCGGATTTCGAATAGGATAGAAGAACTTTCTGGCTTGACTCGTGTACAAAATAGGCCACCCAGGCAACCCGTACATAAAATAACCGCTTGAATCTTGAAGAAGAGATTGCCAAGTTAAATCAGCCGGAAACATGCAGGAAAAATGGTGGGCTATAGCACAGGGGGTGGGGCTGTGGGATCCGTCCATGGGACTTCGGAATGGGGCAGAGGCGTTCGAAGCCCAGTATCCGTGTGTGCAAAAAATGAGCTCTGGGCACATCCAGCGTCAAAAATAACATATGTTGTCAGGCCGCCAAGTTAAATCCAGTGGAAAAAGAGCAACAAAGCAGGTAGACTCATTGCTTGAAATTGAGGGGCTGGCAGGATTCATCCAGCGGACTTCGGAATGGAAGACGAGACTGTGGCGACCTCAGTGTACCAAAAATAACCGCGCCTGAGCGGGCCCTTGAGGATTCTGTGGAAAAAAGCCTAAAAAGATTGGGCTATAGCCTTGGGGAATTAGGGCTGTGGATGTCCACTTTTGCCTCGGAATAGGGCAAGACTTTGCAGAGACCTCTGTGCCAATATTAGGCAGCGGGCACAGCGCTCCCAAAATGACGCTTACAGATATCAGGTCTAAGTTGATCCATGGAAAGGCCAAAAAGCAGGTGGGCTATAGCCTTGGGGTGGGGCTGGCCAGGATTCATCCCGCCCGGACTCGGAATTAGAGGCGAGACCGCGGGGCTGCGTGTGCAAAAAAATGGAGCGCCCAGGCACAGCCTTGGTCAAAATAAGCCAGTGGGTCCCAGGACCAAATCCCGCCAACAAGGCCAAGCAGCAGGTGGGCTGATCTTAGGGGGGTGGGGCTGGCTGAGATTAAATCCGCCCGGACTCGAATGGGAGAACTGCAGGTGGTCTCAGTGTGCCAAAAATAAACCCCTTGAGCTGGCAGCGCCAAAAATAACGATCAATACTTGAGCGTCAGGATTGACCAAGCGGAAAAAAAGGCCCTAGCGGGTGGGCTATAGCATTAGAGTGGGAAGCTACAGCCAAGTTAAATCCTTGAGACTAAAGGAATGGGATGAAGAACTTCACAGAAAGCGGCCTCAAGTGTACAAGCCAAATATGGGCACAACCATTACAAAAACTCTTCCCTTGAATCTTGAGGCGCCAAGTTAATCCAATGAAGCATGCAAAGGCAGGTGGGCTGCGCTGTGAGAAGTGGGGCTGGCCAAGTTCGTGCATGAATCCGGAATGAGAAGCGAGCTTTCGCGAGAGCAACCTCATTGCAAAAAATAGGCCCTTGAACCTGACCAGCATAAAATAACCATAGAAATCGGTGCCCCAGTTATCCAGTGGAAAAAGGCCTGGCAGGTGGGCTACATTGCTCCGAGGGTGGGGGCTGGCCAGGATTAGATCCGCGGGACTCGAATGGGAACTGAGACTGCAGCTGACCTCCGTGTGCAAAAATAACCGCCCAAAGGCAGGCTGTGGGCGCCATTACAGGCGGGAAAAAAGCCACCAAAAAGGGTGGGCTATAGCCTTGGGGGGTGGGGCTAGTAAGTTAGCGGATTGAATGGGAGGAGACTTTGGCTGACCTCAAGTATTACCAAAAAAACAAACATGAGCTGCAGCCTTAAAAATAACCCGGCAGGCGCGTGACCGTCAAGCGGAAAAAGATCACAAAGCAGGTGGGCTACAGCCTTGGGGGTGGGGAGCTGGCCAGTTCATCCGCTTGGTCCCGGAATGGGGCGAACACTGCGGCGTCCGTGTGTGCCAAAACTAACCTCCCGAGGCAGCGGCGCCCGAGTTAATCCCAGCGGAAAAAAGCCCGAAAATGGGTGGCTATAGCCTTGGGTGGTGGAGGCAGCCAGGATTAGTCTGGGACTCGAATGGGCGAGACTTTGCGTGACCTCCGTGTGCCAAAATGGAAATTCTTGAGCACAGCCAGCATGGCTCTTTCTCCCAAAGCCAGGCGCCAAAGTTCATCAAGTGAAAAAAAGACTATAAGCAAAATTGAGCTATAGCCTTGGGGGTTCGTGGTGAGAACAAATCAGGACTCAGGTCATGCCAGACTTTGGTGACCTCCGTGTGTAAAAATAGGCATTAGGCACAATGGCATGAAAAATAACCGTCCACGGCGAGGCTCAGATGAATCCAGTGGAAAAAGGCCTTTAAGCAGGTGGGCTCTGTTGTAGGGTTCAGACAGGTAAGATTAGATCACCGGACTTCAGATAGGCCCGAGACTTTAAGGCGGCCTCCGTGTACAAAAATAGGCCGCAGAGCACAGCTGCCCGTAAAATAACTTACGAGGCTGAAACAAAGTTCGTCAGCAGAAAAAATACCAACGGGTGGGCTTCTGACGCTTGAGGTGGGGCTGGCCAGGATTCATCCATGGGACTTCGGAATGAGACGAGACTTTGTGGCCAGTCGTGTGCCAAAACTAACGCCCGAAGGCAGGCGTAAGTTAAATCCAAGCGGAAGAAAGCCACAAAAAATGCGTTGACTATAGCCGCAGGTGAATGGGCTAGCCAAATTCGTCAGCCGGACTGGAATAGAAGCCGAACTTCTTGGCTGACCTCACGTCAATGTGCAAAAATAGGCTCACCCAGGCTGTAGCGCCAAAATAACCTCAAAGGCGGTAGCCAGTTCATCCAGCGGAAAAAGAGCCACAAAAGCAATTGAACTATAACCTTGAAAGGGGTTAGAATGACCAAGTTAGATCACCGGTTCAGATAGCCTTGAGACTTTGTGAAAGCGAAGCCTCATTATAAAAAATAGGCCATAAACTGGCAGCAAAAATAGCAAATCCGAAGGCCGGGAAGCAAGTTCGTCAAGCGGAAAAGGCCACAAGCAGGTGGAGCTACGATAGCAAGGGGTTAGGGCAGGCCAAGTTCAAATCCCACGGACTGGAATAGGAGCAAGACTTTGCGAGCAACCTCATGTGCCAAGCCCACTTGAACTGGCACCCCATAAAATAACTGACCCGAAGGCTGGGGAGCATGGGCCAAATCCAATGAAAAAGCCACAAAAATGGGTGGGCACAGCCTTGGGTGGTGGAGCTAGCCAGTTCGTCGCCGGACTCGAGATGAGGTGAGACTTCACCCGGCCGAGCCTCCGTGTGTGCCAAAAAAATAGGCTGAGGCACAGCCTTCCATCTTCTCCCAAGGCCGGGGGCGTGGTTCATCCAATGGAAAAAAGACCCTGAAACTGGTGGGCAATAGCCAACAGAAGTGGGGCTGGCCAGATGTCGATCCGCCGGACTCGGGAATAGAGACGAGACTGCAGCGGCCTCCTTGTGACAAAAATAGGTCTCAGGCACACCTTTCAAAAAGATGTGTGACGGGCGTGAGGATTAGATCCAGTGAGCAATACAAGCGGGTGGGTTGTAATATGGGGGTTAGGGCAGGCCAAGGATAGATCACCGGACTCGAGATGGGGGCGAGACTTTGCGAGGCGGCCTCATTAATGCCAAAAATGAGCCGTCATGCAGCGCACCAAAAATAACAGCCCGAAGGCAGGCATGGATTCGTCCAGCGGAAAAAACCCACAAAAAGCAGGTGCGCTATAGCCTTGAAGTGGGGCTGGCCAGGATTGATCCGCGCGGACTCGAGAATCGACGAGACTTTGTAAAAGCGCCCTCCATGTACCAAATAAGCAAATGGTCACAGCCACCCATCTTTCCATGAAGCTTGAAGAGCAAGTTAATCCCTACGGAAAAGGCCACAAAGCAGGTGGGCTACAGCAAGGGATGGGAGCAGACCAAGTTAAATCGCCGGACTCAGAATGGAGGAGACTTCCAATGGCCTCCGTGTGCCAAAAATAGGCCGTGGGCACTGCTTGTAGCAAAAATAACTACTTGACAGTAGGCGCCATGTTAGATCCAGCCGGAAAGGCCACCATGGGGTGGGCTATAGCCCTGAGGTGGGCTGGCCAAGTTCGTCACGCCCGGGCTCAGATGGGAGACAAGACTTTCACAGCTGACCTCCATTCCCAAAAATAGGCACTTAGACACAACCGCTTTCATAAAATAACCACCCGAAGAACCCAGGCGCCAAGTTAAGTCCAGCGGAAAAAGGCCTACAAAAAGCGGTGGGCTACAGCCATGAGGGGGGTGGGGCTGGCCAAGTTCATCCCATGAGGACTCAGATGGGATGAGACTTCTGGCGCGTTCGTGTGCCAAGAATAACCGCCCGAAGGCAGAGCCAAAATTAGATCCAGCGGAAAAAAGCCACAAAATGGGTGAGCTATAGCCAGGAATTAGGAGCTGTGGTTATCCGCGGACTGGAATGGGATGAAGACTACAGGCGGCCTCCATTATTATAAAAAATAGGCCCTTGAGCACAGCCAGCCTTAAAATGATACCTCGAAGGCCGGGGGCGTGGATTCAGTAGAAAAAAGACCACAAAAACTGGTGGGCAATAGCCTTGGGGGGTGGGGCCAGCCAGATCGTCCGCCGGACTGGAATAGTCTTGAGACACAAAGTGGCCTCACTTGTGAAAAAAGAGGTCGACACCACTCCAAAGATAGCAGCACGGCCGAGTATGAGATTAGATCAGCGGAAAACAGCCACAAAAGCAGGTGGTTTATAGCCTTGAGAGTGGGGCTGGCCAGTTAAATCCGCGGACTCGGAATGAGATGAGACTTTGTAGAGGCGGACTCGTGTGAAATAGGCAGCAGGCACAGCAGCATGGCTCAACACGCACAAGGCCGAGGCGCCAAGATTAGTGTGAGGAAAAAAGGCTACAAAAAGCAGGTGGGCTATAGCCAGCCAGAGTGGGCCTATGATCGTTCGCCCCGGACTCGAGATAAGGGCTGAACTTCTGTTGACCTCCGTGTGCCAAGCCATTGTATGTGAACTGGCCATAAAAATGACATCGAAAAGTAGGAAGGCGTAGTTCATCCAGCGGAAAAAGGCCACAAAAACTGGTGGGCAATAGCCTTGGGCGGTGGGGCTGGCCAAGATCGTCCGCCCGGTTCCGGAATAGTCTTGAGACTGCGGCCCGGCCTCCTTATGACAAAAAATAGGTCTCGGGCACACCACTTTCAAAGATAACCGCCGAGGCCGAGAGCAAGTGATCAGCGGAAGCAGCCTGGCAAATTGGGTTATAGCCCAGGGGTGGGGCTGGCCAAGGTTAATCCGCGGGACTGGATGGGATGAGACTTTGTAGTAGGACTCAGGTGTGCAAAAAAATGGAGGCCCATGAGCTGCGGCGCCAAAATAACCAGGCCCGAGGCGCCATGTTCATCCAAGCGGAAAAATGCCTGGGTGGGCAATAGCCCAGCAGCCAGGGGTGGGGCTGGCCAGGATTAGATCCGCCCGGACTCAGAATGGAGCAGAGACTGCAGGCAGCCTCTGTGTGACAAATAGGCCATTAGGCACAGCCAGCGCCAAACATAACCGCCAAGGCATGGTCATCCAGTGGAAAAAACCCTGGCAGGTGGGCTATAGCCTTGAGAATTAGGGCTGGCCAAGTTTATCCATGGGACTCGGAATGGGGATGAGACTTCTGGCCTCGTGTACAAAAATAGGCCAGCGGAAGCTGTGAACCCAAATAACCATGTGGCAGGCGCCAAGTTAAATCCCTTGGAAAAACCCTGAAATGGGTGGGCACCAACCCAACGCCTTAAGAGGTGGGGCTGTGGGAGATTTGTCCGCCCGGGCACCAGGAATGAGGCGAACTTTGCAGCTGACCTCCATGTATAAATATAGAGCATGAACTGTACTTTCATAAATGCCTTTCGAAGGCAGGCGTCAAGTTAATCCAGTGGAAAATAATACAAAAAGCAGGTGGAAGACTCTGTTGACCCTCGGGAAGTGGGCTGACAAGTTAATCCCTTGGACTCGAGATAGAGATGAGACTTTGCAGGCAGCCTCGTGTATAAAAGCCACTCCTGAGCGGAAGCATGAAATTTATCAAGGAAGGACACAAAATGGGTGAAATTGC
The DNA here is from genome assembly GCA_030448925.1 of Citrus cavaleriei. NCBI lineage: Eukaryota > Viridiplantae > Streptophyta > Magnoliopsida > Sapindales > Rutaceae > Citrus > Citrus cavaleriei. Next base: position 94,607 of record JAUJEN010000433.1, read on the forward strand.
ATAAGCGGCAGAAGTAGTAGCCAAGTTCGTCCAGCAGGACTCAGATGGGATGAGACTTCTTGAGAGCAGCATCCGTGAGCGTTAGTAGAGACATGGGGACAAGTGGCGCCCAAAATAAACCCGAGCCGGGCGCCATGTTCGTCCCGGGAAAAACGCCCAAAAAAAGGGTGGGCTAGCCTTGGGGGTGGGGCTAGCCAGGATCGTCCATGGGACCTGGAGTGAGGAGAGACTGCAGCTGACCTCCGTGTGCCAAAAATAGACCCTTGGTTTCATGGCCCAAAATACTTGCAGAAAGTAAGGCATGAGTTAGATCCAGCCGGAAAAAATCCTGGCGTGGGCAACGACCTCGGGGAATTAGGCTGTGATTCGTCATGGACTCGGAATGGGGAGCCAGAGACTTCTGAGCGGCCCTCCATGTGCAAAAATAAGCATGAACTGTGTATACATAAATAACTCACCAAGAGGCAGGCGTGAGATTCGTAGCCGGAAAAAGCCACAAAAAGCAGGTGGGCTATAGCCCAGCAGGGGTGGGGCTGGCCAAGTTTGTCACCCAGGACTCGGAATGGGATGAAGGACTTCTGGCTGACCTCCGTGTGCCAAAATAGGCCGCTGGCTCAGCCCGAGCCCAAAAATAGCTCGCCCGACGGCCGGGAGGCGTGGGGTTCGATCCCGCATGGAAAAAAGGCCTACAAAAATGGGTGAGCTATAGCCTTAGGGGTGCAAGGCTGGCCAAGGTGCGATCACGCCCGGGCTCGGGATCGTGAGAGAGACTTTGCAAGCGGCCTCATGTTCCTAAATAGGCCCATGAGCACAGCCAGCCATAAAATTACCACCAGGCAGGCGCCAGGATTAGATCTAG
>JAUJEN010000434.1:0-31143 GCA_030448925.1 Citrus cavaleriei
CGAAGCCACGTAGTTACAAGGTTAACCGATTCTGCTTCTTTCACCTGCGCACCCGCCGCAAAATGCTCAAAAACGGTGGGCTATAGCCTAGATGGCCTGCCGTTCGTCCGCCGGACTGGAATGGGCCAACCTGCGAGGGCCTGTGCCGTGGGCCAGGGCTTTACGGCATCTGTCGCACCCAAAAATAAGCGCCCGAAGGTCCCGTCCCCAAGTTCGTCCGCCGCAAAAATGCACAAAAAACGGGATGGCTATAGCCTGGGGAGGACACAAGTTCGTCCGCCGAGTTGAATCGGCCAGACTTTGGCGTAGGGGCCTCCAAACCCAAAAATAGGCTGGCGGGCAGCACTGCCGCACTCCAAAATAAGCTTTCCGCCAATTCCACTCAAGTTCGTCTGCCTAAAATGCCTGTTAAAAACAAAGGCTAGCCTGGGGAGGATACAACTGTCCGGACGCGAATGGGGCCAGACATTACAGGGGCCGTGGTGCTAAAATAGGCCAATCGCCACGCCCAAAAATAAGCTACCAAGGTCCTTCCCCAAGTTCGCCCCTCCCCAAAATGCCAAAAAACGGTTAAGCTATAGTCTCAAGGGAGGTGTTGGCTATGTTCGTCTCGACTCGGAATGTACAGACTTATGTAGGGGCCTATGTGCCACATTAAATAGGCCATGGGCACTGCCGCGCCTGTATTGCCCAACAATCATCTCAAGTTCGTCTCGTCAAGAAAATGCCTTAAAAACTGTATTATAGCCTTGGGAGTGGCTACAAGTTCGTCCGGGCCGGACTCGGAATGGGGCGAGACTTTTATGAGGGGCCTCCGGTGCTGTAATAGGCTGTGGGCACTTACGCTACCAAAAATAAGCTCAAGGACCCGTCCCCAAGTTTGTCCGCAGCAAAAATGTCCCAAAAAGGGGTGGGCTATAGCTTTGGGGGGTGGGGCTGGCCAAGTTCGTCACCGGATTCGAATGGGGGCCGACTCACAGGGGCCTGTGCCGAATAGGCCGCTGGCACGCATCTAAAATAAGTGTTCAAGGTCCCGCCTCAAGTTCGTCCACGCAAAATGCCCAAAACGCGGCTGCAGTCTGGGATAATACCAAGCTGTCCGCCTACTCGAATGGGGCTGACTTATGCCTCCGGTGTTGTGCAATAGTCACTGGCACTACACCGAAAATAAGTGCTCCGAAGGTCCCGGCCCCAAGTTCGTCTGGCCGCAAAATGCCCAAAAGTATATAGACTTGGCTGGAGGTGTTGGCCAAGTTCGTCTCACCGGACCTCGGAACGTGGCTAGACTTTACAGGGGCTCCATAAAGGACAAATAGGTCATGGGTACTGCCGCCCAAAATAAGCGCCTGACGGAGCCGCCCCAAGTTCGTCTGGCACAAGTAAAATGCCCAAAACTGTGGGCTATGCCTTTGGGGAGGGCTGGGCGTTCGTCTCACTGACCTCGGAATGGGGCGAGATCTCTTTATGAAATTCGTGTTGTGTGGTTAGTCAGGCACTGCCAGCTTCAAAAATAAGCTACCAACTAATTCGTCCCTCCCAAGTTCGGGTCCGGCCGCAAAAAATGCCCAAAAAAACCAGCGGGCTTATGCCTTGGGAGGGGCTGGCCAAGTTCGGCCGGCCGGATTCGAATGGGGCCAACCATGTAGGGGCCTGCAGCTGTATTAGGCCAATGGCACTGTCGCACCTAAAATAAGCTACCTCAAGGTCCCGCCTCAAGTTCGGTTCACCGCAAAATGCCCGTTAAAATCCAAAGTAGCCAGCAGCCTCGGGGAGGGCTGGCTGTTCGTCTGGCCGGACCTTTCGCCGGGAATGGCTTAGACTTTAGGCCTGCAGCCGTATTGTGGTTGTCAGCACTGTCACGCCTGTAACAGGCCTCAAGGTCTCCTGCCCGTCTCCCGCAAACATGCCCCAAACACGGGTGGGTTATAGCCTTGGGGGGAGGGCTGGCCAAGTTCATCCACCGGACTCGAATGGGCCACAGACTTCACGTAGGCCTGTGGTGCTGGGGTGTAATAGGTCAAGGGCACTGCTACAAAAATAAGCTACTGAATGTCCCGCCCTAAACTGTCTCACGAAATGCTCAAAAAAAAAATGGGTGGGCTTATACTGGGAGATACAACTGTCCGACCTTGAACGGGCGAGACTCATGTAGGCTCCTGGTGGTGTCAAAATAGTCCGCTGGCACTGCTGCACCTGTAACAGCACTGAATGACCTGGCCCCAAGTTCGTCTCACGCAAAATGCCCAAAAATCCAAAGGGCTATACTCTTTGTGGGGAGTGGTCGGACAAGTTCGGGTCTCACTGACCTCTGCACTTTCCAGGGGCCCAGATGCCAGTACCAGGTCACAAGACCACACAAAAACAAGCTACTGGAAGAACCAGTCCGCAAGTTCGTCCCAAAAAATGCCCAAAATGGACGGGCTATGCCTCGGGGGGCGCTGGCCGTTCGCCCGCCGGCCCGAATGGGGCCAGGACTTTACAGGGGCCTCAGGTGCTCTAACAGGCCATGGGCACAGTCAGCACCCAAAAAATAAGCGCCAAGGTCCGGGTCCCCAGCTCAGACACCACAAATGCCCAAAAACCATGGCTAGGCTGGGAGGGTCGGGCCATGTTCAACCACCAGACTTACTGCATGACTTGCTAGGGCGTCTGTGATACTCAAAATAGGTCAAGTGCATAATGCACTCCAAAATAAGAGCCTGAAGGTCCTGGTCCCAAGTTCGTCTCTCAGAAAATGCCTAAAAACGCGTGGGCTATGTAGCGGGCTGGCCAACTTCGTCCGGAATCTAATGAGCGACTAAGGCATCAGGTACTGCAACAGGCTGCGGGCACTGTCAGCCTCAGCAGCGCCTCAAGGTCCGGGTTCTGTTCATCCAAGAAAAATGCTCAAAAATGGGGCGGCTATAGCCTGTGGTGGCGCTGGCTGCCCGTCCACGACCTAATGGGGGCCAGACTTTAGGGCCTCCCAGAAATAAAAATAGCCGGGCACAGCCGCTGCCTGCTAAAATAATAAGAGCCCAAAGGTCTGTCCCCAAGTTCTCGTCTGGCCAAGAAAATGCCCAAAATCACAAAGTGGCTATAGCTCGGGTGGCGCTACGTTCTGCCCGCTGACTGAATGGGGCCAGACTTTCATGTAGGGGCCTCTCACACAATAGGTCATGGTACAGCCGTGGCCCAAAAATAAGCGCCTGGGGAAGGTCCGGCCTCAAGTTCGGGGACACAACAAAAATGCCCAAAGCGCAAGGGTTATACTGGGAGGGGTTGGGCTGTTCGGCTCACCAGACTCCTGGAATGGGGCTGACTTATGTAGGGCCTCCGTGGTATCAAAAAATAGTCATGTGGCATAGTCGCATCTAAAAGCTAAGAGCCCGGCGTCCGGTCCCCTGTTCGTCTCCAACAATGCCTAAAAACGGGCGGCTATAGCTCACATACAAGTTCGTCTGCTGGACTCGGAATGGGGCCGCATCATAGGGCCTCTGTGGTGCCAAAAATAGGCCACTCGCGGTTGCTACCAAAATAAGTCAAGGTCCGTCCCCGGCACGTCTGGCCGCAAAATGCCAAAAAAGGAGAAGCTTTGGGGTGCTGCTTGGCCAAGTTTGTCCGGGCTGAACGGGAATGGCAGACTTTGTGAGGGGCATGTGTGTATAAAAACTATGCTGCCATCGCCGCCCAAAAAGAAAGCTCAAGGTCCGGTTCTCAAATTGCCCACCCCAAAATACCAAAACGCGCGGCTGGCAACCTTTTGTGGTGTCGCCAGCTCAGTTCGCCACTGAATGGGCCAGACTTTATGGTGGGGCTCGTAGGTCAAAAATAGGTCACAGCACAGCCGCCGCCAAAAATAAGATCAAAAGTATCCGGCCTGCCCATTTAAAAAATGGCCTAAAACACGCACGACTTTGCTGGAGGGCCCGTGCTGGTGGGTACACGGCGCAGTCAGCGCCCAAAAAATAAGCGCCAGTCCAGGCCCCGGGCACGTCTGCCGCAAAAATGCCCAAAAAACGGGTGGGCTATACTGGGCGGCTGGCCAGCCGCCCGCCAGACTCTAACGCCGCCAACGGCGTAGGCTGCCCTGTACCAAAAATAGGCCGCAGCGTCGCACTCAAAAATAAGAGCCTGGCGTCCGGCCTGGCACGTCCGCCGCAGTAAAATGTCAAACGGGCGGTCAGGCTGGGCTACGTTCGCCGGATTCTCGGAATGGGGCCGCATTTTGCGTAGGGCCTGTGCTGTGGGTTAGGTCATAAAATAACCGCGCTTCAAAAATAAGAGCAGAGCCCGAAGGTCCGCCCCAGCCCGCAAATGCCTAAAACACGGCGCTCGGGGTGGCGGCCGCCGTTCGTCACGGATTTTAATGGGGCTGCATTTTGTGAGGGGGCCTCAGGTGCTAATAAATAGTCAGCAGCATAGTCAGCACTCAAAAAATAAGCGCTCAATGTCCCGCCCCCAAGTTCAGACACTACAAAATGCCTAAAACTGTGGCTATACTGGGCTGTTCGTCCGCCAGATTGAACGGGCCGACTTTATGGAAAAGGTCTGGGTATTGTAAAAAATAGGTCATGCATAGTCACATTCAAAATAAGAGCCCGGCGTCCGTCCCCAAAGTTCGCCCCCAAAATGCCTAAAACGCTGCTATAGCCTGGGACGGGTTGACCAAGTTCGTCCGCGGGACTCCTAATGGGGCTGTAATTTCTTTATGCAGTAGGGCCTGCTTGCCAAAAATAGGCCATGGCAAAGCCGCCGACCAAAAATAAGCTACCAAGCGTCCGTCTCAAGTCTGGCCGCAGAAAAATGCCTAAAACACGGGTGGGCTATAGCCTTGGGGGGTGGCGCTGGCCAAGTTCGTCTGCCGGACTCGGAATGGGGCCAGACTTTGTGAGGGGCCTCTGTGTGCCACAAATAGGCCGCAGGCATAGCCGCACCCAAAAATAAGCGCCCGAATGTCCGGCCCCCAAGTTCGTACACCACAAAAATGCCCAAAAATGTAATAGGCGGCCAAGTTTGTGTTTGTCCGCCTGAATCGGCCGCCGGGGATTATGTAGGGCCTCCAGGTGCTAAAATAGTCAAGGGCACAACCGCTACCAAAAATAAGAGCTCCCGCTGAAGGTCCCGCCCCAAGTTCACGCACTTAAAACCTTAAAACATTTCCAGCGGGCTTATATTGGGTGATAAAGGCGCCAAGTTCGTCACGGACTTAATGGGGCCGACTTTTATGTAGGGCCTTCAGTGTTACTAAATAGGCCGCAGGCATAGTGACACAGCACCCAAAATGGGTAACAGCTACCGAATGTCCGCCCCCAAGTCAGACACCACAAAATGCCTAAAAAACGTGGGTGGCTATAAGTATATGGGGAGGGGCTGGCTGTTGTCCGCGGCCAGACTTTGAACGGCCGACTTTTAGCAGGGCGTCCGTGGTACAACTGCACAGGGTCATGGGTATAGTCGCACCCAAAAATAAGAGCCCGAAGGTCCGGTCCCCAAGTTCGTCCCCTCCAAAAATGCCTAAAAATCCAGGGTGGCTAGGAATAGCCTGGGATTTGGCTGACCAAGTTCGTCTACATGGACCTGAATGGGGCCAGATTTTACAGAGGCCTCCGCTTGCCAAAATAGGCTGGCAAAGCCGCGACCAGTAAATAAGCTCAAGGTCCGTCCCTAAGTTCGTCTCACGCAAGAAAAAATGCCCAAAAATGGGTGCAACAGAAAAGCTCAAGTGAGGCCTGGCGAGGGTAAAATTGGCCATGTCTCACGCCGGACCGGAATGGGACTAGACTTTATGAAAATCCTCCATGTGCTGTGGTTAGGTCATGTAAGGTCAGCTGTGCCCAAATTGGCAGTTCAAAATAAGCGCCCGAAGGTCCGGTCCCCAAGTTCGTCCCCTCCAAAAATGCCCAAAAAACGGGTGGGCTATAGCCTTGAGGGGTGGGGCTGGCCAAGTTTGTCCGCCGGAATCGGAATGGTGCCAGACTTTGTGAGGGGCATCTGTGTGCCAAAAATAGGCTGCGGGCACTGCCGCCCCCAAAAAGAAGGTCACCCAAGGTCCGTTCCATGTTCGTCCACGCAAAATGCTCAAAAACTAGGGTTATACGAAGCTCAGGCGGCGCCAAGTTCAGTCTCAATGGACCTGAATGGGGCCAGACTTTGCTAGGGCCTCCGTACCGTGGGGACAGGCCGCGGCACAGCCGCCGCCTAAAAATAAGAGTTCAGCGTCCGGGTCCCAAGTTCGTCCACGCAAAAATGCCTAAACACGCAAAGTGGCTATACTTTTGGGCGGTATACACAAGTTCGGCCCTCGCGGACCTGAATGGGGCTGACTTTATGTGAGGGGCCTTCAGAAGCTACAATAGGCCGCAGTATAGCTGCACCTAAAAATAAGCGCACCGAATGTCCGCCCCCAAGTTCGTAGACATAATTCACAAAAATGCCTAAAAATTATAGCCTTTGGGGGAGGGTCATGGCCAAGTGTCGTCTCGCTGCACTTCTAACGCGGCCAGACTTTAGGCGCGTCCGTACTGCAAAAGCAGCGTATGGCATAGTCGCACCCAAAAATAAGGTCTGTCCCGGCCCCGTTCGTCTCTCAAAAAAATGCTTTAAAAACGGTGGGCTATAGCTCTTGGACGGGTTGACCAAGTTCGTCTGCTGGGACTTTGGAATGGGGCTGCGACTTTATGGTGAGGCCTCATGCCGTAAAATAGGCTATGGACAAAGCTGCCACTAAAAATAAAATCAAGCCTGGTCCGTCCTCCAAGTTCGGTCCGCCGCAAAAATGCCCAAAAATAAAGGTGGGATAGGCGGGGCGGCTGGCTGTTCATCCGGCCGACTCCTGAATGGGGCCACACTTTTGCGAGGGGCCTGTACCAAATATAGTCGCCGCTGGGTACCGTCATACCAAGGTCCGGGTCCACAAGTTCGTCCCGCCGCAAAATTGCCCAAAATGCTAAAGGGCTATAAAATAAAGTTGGCTGCTGTCATCCGCCGACCGAACTACAGACTTTATGGGGGTACATTCGTGGTGCCTCAAATAGGTCAGGCACCGCTGGCCCCAAAAAGAAGAGCCCGAAGGTCAGGTCCCCAAGTTCATCCGCCGCAAAAATGCCTAAAACGCGGGTATAGCCAATTTTGGGGTGCGGGGTTGCCAAGTTCGCCCGCCGACTGAATTGAATGGTGCCAGATTTGCAGGGGCATCTCAGGTGGTGCCAAAATAGGGGTCATGCGGCAACACGCGCCTCAAAAGAAGCACCAAGTCCGGTTCCTAAGTTCGTCTACCGCAAAAAATGCTCAAAAAACCATGGGCTATAACAGCTCATGCATGGCACACATGTTCGCCCTGGCCGACTTTGGGAGATTTCTTTGTAGGGCCTCTGTACTAAATAGGCTGGGGCACAGCCAAGCATTAAAAATAAGAGCCACAAGGTCTGTCCCAAGTTCGTCTGGCCGCAAAATGCCTAAACACTGCGGGCGAGCAGGCTCTGGGGGTGGCGGCCACAAGTTCGCTGGCTGCTGAAGCTCGAATGGGGCCAGACTTTTAGGGCCTCTGTAGAGCCCCATTAAATAGGCTGGGCAGCCAGACCAAAATAAGAGTCTCAACCGGGTCCCTCCGTTCTGCATAGACACCAAAAAATGCCCAAAAAACTAGGGGCGTGGGCTATAGCTGGGAGGGTTGGCTGTTCGTCCGCCAGACTTGAATGCGGCAGATTCTTTGCGTAGGGCGTCTGTACCAAAAATAAAGGCATGGGTGTCGCACCCAAAAATAAGAGCCCGGCGTCCGTCCCAAGTGTCGCCCCTCCAAAAATGCGGTAAAATGGGCTATAGCTTTGGGCGGGGCTGGCCATGTTGTGAACCACGGAATCGGAATGGTGCCAGACTTTGCGAGGGGCATCTGTGTGCCAAAAATAGGCCGTGGGCACTGCCGCCCCCAAAAAGAAGCGCCCGAAGGTCCGGTTCCCAAGTTCGTCCGCCGCAAAAATGCTCAAAAATCCAAGTGGCGCTATAGCTCGTGGGTGGCGCTGCCAAGTTCATCCGTGAATCCGAATGGTGCGATTTTAGGGCATCTGTGTTGGGGAAGGCTGCATGTAATCGCCATTCCCAAAAAGAAGAGACCGAGGGTCAGGTCCCCAAGTTCGTCCGCCGCAAAATGCCCAAAAACGGTGGGCTATAGCAAAGGGCGGCTAAGTTCGACCGCCGAATCGGAATGGTGCCGTACTTTTATGTAGGGGCATTTGTGTGCCAAAATAGGCCGGGCACTGCCGCCCCTAAATGAAGTTCCTGCGTCCGTTCTAAGTTCGTCCGCCGTGCAAAATGCTCAAAAAAGTGGCGGCTTATGGGGCGGCGCTGGGGCAAAGTTCTCGGTTCTTGCCGACTCTGGAATGGGGCTACTTACAGTCCTCCACCCAAATAGGCTGACATGGCCGCCCACAACCGCGCCTAAAGATAAGAGCCAAAGGTCCGGGTCTCAAGTTCGTCTGGCGCAAAAAATGCCCAAAATCAGGGGCACAATGTGGAGCTTGTCAAGTTCGTCCGGACTCGAATGGGGCTAGACTTAGGAAAGTCCTCCTTGCAGTAGTTAAAATATTACAAGGGCATGGCAATAGCCACGAATCAAAATATGAGCTCAAGGTCAGGTCCCAAGTTCGTCTGTTACCGCAAAAATGCCTCAAAACCAAGGGATAAAGCTTTGGGGGCGGGCTGGCTGCTCAAGTTCAACCGGAATCTGGAATGGTGCCGTGACTTTATGTAGGGGCATCTCGTGTGCCAAAATAGGTCGGGCACTGCTATTCTAAAAAGAAGAGCCCGAAGGTCAGGTCCCCAAGTTTGTCCGCCAAAATGCCCAAAAAACGCTGGGCTATAGCGCCTCGGGCGGCTGGCTGTTCGTCCGCCGCTGAATCCTGGATTGCGCCGACTTGGTAAGGGGCATCTGTGCCAAAAATAGGTCGGCGACCGTCGCCGCCTAAAAAGAAGCGCTCAAGGTCCCGGTTCCCAAGTTCGTCCGCCGCAAAAATGCTCAAAAAACGCGGCAAAGTATAACTCGTAAGGGCGGCTGGCTAAGTTGGTCCGGCCGAATCTGAATGGTGCCGACTTAAGTAGGGCCTCCGCGGTAATAGTACTCTTAGACCACGGGCACAGCTGCTGCCCAAAAATAAGAGCCTGTCCCGCCCCCAAGTTCGTCCGTAAAAATGCCCAAAAACTAAAGGGCTATACTCAAGGGCTGCTACAAGTTCGTCCGGCCTCGGAATGGTGCCAGATTTCATGAGGGGCATCTAAAATGTTGTAAAATAGGGTCAGGCACTGCCATTCTAAAAATAAGAGCCCAAGGTCCGGTTCCAAGTTCGCCCTCTCAAAAATGCCTAAAAATGGGCGGGCTATAAATTTCGGGGCGGGCTGGGCTGTTCGTCCTACTGGAATCGGACCTGAATGGTGCGACTTTACAGGGCATCTATGTGCCAAAAATAGGTGTCAGGCACGGTCAAGACCCAAAAAAAATAAGCGCCTGGGTCCGGGTCCCCAAGTTCTCAGACACCACAAAAATGCCCAAAAATCCAAAGTGGCTATGGCTAACATTGGGGAGAAGGCTGTCTGTCCGGCCAGACTCGTAATGCGGCCGGACTTTTAGGGGCGTCCGTACCAAAAAATAATGCCGCGGGTATAGTCTCACCCAAAAAAATAAGAGCTCCGAAGGTCCGTCCCCAAGTTCGGCCCTCCAAAATGCCGTAAAATGGTGGGCTATAAATAAGGGTGGCTGTTTGTCCGCCGGAATCGAATGGTGCCGAGACTTTGTAAGGGTGGCATCTGTAGTTAAATAGGCTATGGGCACTAATCGCCGCTTCCAAAAGAAGCGCCCAAAGGTCCGTTCCTAAGTTCATCCTCCGCAAAATGCTAAAACCAGCGGGCTAGGCCTTTCAAGGTGGCGCCGGCTGTTCACGGAACGAATGCCGTGACTTTCAGGGCATCTCAGTGGTGCCAAAATAGGGTCAAGGGTGCAATCTGCCATTCCCAAAAAGAAGAGCTCCCGAGGGTCAGGGTCCCCGTTCGTCTCTACCGCAAAAATGCGCCAAAAAACGCTGGCTATAAATTGGGGCGGGCTGGCTAAGTTCGACCGGGCCGAATCGAACGGGTGCTGCACTTTCATGGGCATCTGTGCGTAAAATAGTCATGGGTACTGTCAGCGCTCTAAATGAAGTTCCCGAAGGTCCGGTTCCCATATTCGTCTTGCAAAATGCTCAAAACGCAAAGCGGTCGCTTATAAATTTTCTGGTCAAGGCCATTAGTTCGTCTCATTTACCCTTGAATGCTGATTTTGCAGAGGGTCTCCGCAATTTTAAAATAGGCCGCGGACATACCAAGGCCTAAAGATAAGAGCCCAAAGGTCCGTCCCCAAGTTCGTCTGGCACGCGAAATGCCCAAAAACCAGCGGGCAATAGCTCAAAGGGCTGGCCGTTCGTCCGGGCCGAATCGGAAAGGTGCCAGAGCTTGTGAGGCATTCAGGAAGCAAAAATAGGTCATGGCCAGCCACCGCCGCCTTCTCAAAAGGTTCAAGGTCTGCTCCCATGTTCGCCGCCGCAAAATGCTTCAAGAACGGGCGGCTATAACCTCAGGGCTGGCTGCGTTCGTCTGCCGAATCGAATGTGCGATTAGGGCCTCCGTAATGGTGTGGTCCAGACCACGGCACAGCCGCCCAAAAATAAGAGCCTGTGCAAAGGTCTCCGCCCCTAAGTTTGTCCGCCGCAAAAATGCCCAAAACGCAAGCGGGCTATAGCCTCAAAGGGCTGGCTAAGTTCGTCTTCACGGAATCGAATGGTGCCGACATTTCATGTAGGGCATCTCAGGTGCCAAAATAGGCCGTGGTCACCGCTATCTCAAAAGAAGAGCTCCGGAAGGTCGTCCCCAAGTTCGTCCACGCCGCAAAATGCCCAAAATCCAACAAGGGATATACTCGGTGTGGCGCTGCACAAGTTCGTCCGGCCGAATCGTGGAATGGTGCCGATTTACTCTCATTTAGGGGCATCTTGCTGAAGGCCAGGCACCGGCCGCCTCAAAATGCAGCTCAAGGTCCTGGGCTCAAGTTCGTCTGCCGCAAAATGCTCAAAACGGGCGGGCGATAGCTCATGGGGCGGCGCTAGCTTAAGTTCGCCGTCTGGCCGGACTCTAATGGGCCACTTGCGAGGTCCTCCTGTACCTAAAAAGGGTTAAAGCATGCTACTAAAGATAAGAGCCAAAAAGGTCCGTCCTAAGTTCATCCGCCGAAAATGCCTGCTAAAACCAGCGGCGAGGCCCAGGGGCGGGCTGGCCAAGTTCGTCCGCCGGACTCGAATGGTGCCGACTTATGAGGCCTCCGTAATGAAAACTAGGCTGGCAGCCAGCGGCTTCAAAAATAAAGAGCCCAGCGTCCCGGCCCTAAGTTCGTCCGCCGCAAAATGCCCAAACAAACGGGCTATAATTTCGCAAAGGGCTGGCTAGTGAAAATGCTCTCGGGTCGGGTGGGCTACTAAGTTCGGGCGGGCTGGCCAAGAGTGCCAGACTTTGGAATGGTCTAAGTTCGCCGGGCTCAAAATCCAGATAGCTGGTGCCAGAACGGAACGGTGCTTGCGTAGGGCCTTAAAATAGTAAAAATGGCAAGCGTTATAAATGTTGGCCGGGCTGGTTTGTCTCGCTGACCTGGAAATGGTGCCGACCTTACAGAAGCCTCGAAGTTCATAAGAGCTCCAAAGGTCCTCCCCAAGGGTCGGTGCTGATTTTATGTAGGCCACGCAAAGAAAAATGCCCAAAAACGGTGCTTATAGCCTGGGGCTGGCTGTTCGTCACTGGCCGGAATGGTGCGACTTCAGGGGCATCTGTGTGCTAATAGGACTGCGCACTGCCATTCCTCAAAAAGGCACCCGGGCGTCCGGTTCGGAAAAATGCTCAAAACCAGCGCTTATAGCCTTGGGGGCGGGTGGCGGCCAAGTCGTCGCCGGAATGGAATGGTGCCAGACGCGGCATCTGTGGTGCTGGGCCAGTCAGGCACTGCCGCTTCTAAAAGAAGCTGCCACCAAGCCCTTCCTAAGTTCGTCCTCAAGATCAAAAACAAAACGGGTGGGCTATAGCCTGGGGGCGGGCGCTGCTCAAGTTCTCACGGAATCGGAATGGTGCCAGATTTCATGCGGGCATCTATGTGCTGTAAATTACCGGTCAAGCACTGCCATTCCCAAAAATAAGAGCCCGAAGGTCCGGTCCCCAAGTTCGTCCCCCGCAAAAATGCCTAAAAAATGGGTGGGCTATAGCCTTCGGGTAAATAAGGCCAAGTTTGTCCGGCCGAATCGGAATGAAGTGCGACTTTTGTAAGGCATCTGTGCAAAATAGTACAGCCAAGGCATCCGCCAGCCTAAAAAGAAGACCCTCAAGTCCCGGCTCTAAGTTCATCCTCCGCGAAAAACGCCAACCATGCATCTATAGAATAAAGCGGGTATACTGCCAAGCCCTTCTGCCCGCCGAATTTGCAACGGAATGGTGCCAGATTTACAGGGGCACTGTAAAATAGACGGGTATCGTGCCGCCCCAAAAAAGAATACAGCTCAAGGCACGTCCCCAAAGTTCTGCCGCAAAAATGCCCAAAAACGGGTGGCTATAGGGGCTGTTCGTGGCGGGCTGACCTAAGCCTGTCCGCTGTCGGAACAGCGACGGCGGTGGGTAACTGTGGTGTGTAAATAGGACGCGGGCACTGCCGCCCCCAAAAAGAAGCACCAAGCTGTCCCGTTCAAGTTCACCAAAATGTCAAAAACGGGTAATATAGCCTTTGGGGTGGCGCTGGCCTTTGTTCGTCCGGAATTGAATGGTGCCGAAGGCACCGTCAAAAGGTCCGCGGCATCGCCGCCCCAAAAAGAAGAGCGTAATAGCACGTCCCGTTCGTCCGCCGCAAAAATGCCTAAAACGGCGGGTGGGCCAGGCCTGGGGGCGGGCTGGCTGTTCGTCAATCGGATCGGTGCCGACTTTGTGCGGGGCATCACGCGTCGTTTAAAATTGGCCGGCACCGCCGCCTCAAAAAAGAAGCGTTCCTGGTCAGGTTCTAAATGTTCCCCTCCAAAAATGCGTTTCCAAAAACTCGTAAAGGGTGGGCTATAGCCTTTATGGTGGGTGGCGCTGGCCAAGTTCGTCCGCCGGAATCGGAATGGTGCCATTTATGCAGCTGTATCTGTGGTAAAATAGGCCAGCGGGTACCCGCCGCTTCCAAAAGACAGTTCAAGGTCAGGTCCCCAAGTCCGTCTGGCCGCAAAATGCCTGTAAAAACGGTGGGCTATAGCCAGCGGGTTGGCTAACCGGCCCGGCTGACTGCAGAATGGGCTAGACTTTTATGTGGTCCAACATAGTCGCGTACGCCGCGCTTCAAAAATAAGCAGCTACGCAAGGTCCGTCCCCTAAGTTTAGTCCCTCAAAATGCTCAAAAAACTGGGCTATAGCTCGGTGATCTGTTCTCGTCCACGACAGACATTAGAGAATAGCCGACTTGTCTGGTGTCCTCCGTAGGTCAGCTGGCGTAATAGCGCCGCCTAAAAATAAGCGCCCGAAGGTCCCATCCTGCCTTCCCGTAAAAATGCCTAAAACAGGGCTACACTGAGGCGGGCTGGCTAAGTTCGTCCGTCAATCTGAATGAGTCAGACTTGCGTAGGGTCCTCCGCGGTATTGTGGGCTTTAGGTTGCTGGCACAACAATACCAAAGATAAAGAGCTCAAAAGCGTCCGTCCCCAAGTTCGCCCGCCGAATCGGAAATGGTGCCGACTTTAAGTAGGGCCTCGCGGTAATGGTAACGAGGCCACGGGCAATAACCGCTACGCAAAAAATAAGAGCCCAAAGGTCCTGCCCAAGTTCACCGCAAAATGCCCAAAACAGCGTTATACCAAGTGGCTTGGCTAAAGTTCGCTCACGAATCGGAATGGTGCCAGACTTCTTTATGTAGGGGCATCTGTGCCAAAATAGCTGTAAGTAATCGCCATTCTCAAAAGTTAAGAGCCCGAGGTCGTGGCCCCAACTGGCCCGTCAGCAAAAATGCCCAAAAACTAAAGTGCTATAAATTGGGGCGGGCTGGCTGTTCGACTGAATCGAATGGTGCGACTTGCGAGGGGCATCTGTGTGGTAAAAACAGTCAGGCACCCCAAAATGGTTCCCGGCGTCCCGTTCCCAGCCGTCTTCTAAAATGCTCAAAAACGCAAGGGTTATACTGTGGGAAGCGCTGGGCTGTTCGTCTCACTGGACTCGAATGGGACCAGACTTTGCGAGGGTCCTCCGTGGCCTGGGGCTAGGTGCTGGACACAGCCGCTCCCAAAGATAAGAGCCCAGCGTCCGTCCCTAAGTTCGGTTCAACAGAAAATGCCTAAAAACGGGGCGGGTAGCCTGGGGTTACAAGTTCAAGGTCTACAAGGGACTCAATGGGGCTAGACTTTAATAGGTCCTCCTGTGACAAAAATACGCTGCGGCACAGCCGACTGCCAAAAATATGAGCCCGGTCAGGTCCCCAAGTTCGTCTTCGCTTAAAATGCCTAAAACGGCGGCTAAAGCTCGGGCGGGTTGGCTGTTCGTCCGGCCGACTCGGAATAGCCAGACTTTGGCAGGGACCTCCGTACCAAAAATAGGTCAAGGGCACAGCCGCTGCCTAAAATAAGTGCTCAAGGTCCGTCCCCGTTCGCCCGCCGCAAAACGCCAAACAAAGTGTGAATAAATTGGAGTTGGATCACGGTTCATCCGCCGACCGAATAGCCAGATTTTTGTTCGTGGCCTCCGTGCTGTAATAGGTTGCGACAGCCGCTACCAAAAATAAGCGCTCCTCAAGGCCGTCCCCAAGTTCGCCCCCGCAAATGTTTAAAAACGCTGGCTATAGCCGAGTGTTATGTTCGTCTGGCCGACTCGAACGGGGCCGATTATAGGGCCTGTGCTAAAATACTAAGGCAAAGCCGCCGCCTAAAAATAAGGCATTCGAAGGACCGGCTCCTGTTCGTCTCAATAAAATGCCTAAAACGCTACATAAATTAAAGCGGACTGGCCAAGTTCGTCTGTCAGATTATCAGGCTGACTTTAAGTAGGGCCTCGCTGGGGTAATAAGGCGGCACAGCCGCTACTAAAAATAAGCGCCTGAAGATCCGGCTCCCAAGTTCACCACCACAAAATTGCCCAAAAACGGGGCGGACTATAGCCAAAGGGCTTGTTCATCCACCGGCTCAATCGGGGCCGTGACTTTGTAGGGGGCCTCCACGCGCTGTATTATCAAGCAGCACAGCCGTCGGTACTAAAATACGCTCAAGATCCGGGTCCCCAAGTTCGTCTGGCCGAAAATCTAAAACCAAAGTGGCTATAAATAAATATGCGGGCGGCTGTCACCAGATTTTAATGGGGCCGACTACGTAGGCCTACCAGAAACGGGGAATAGGCCGACGTACGCCTCGCCAAAAAAGGTCAATCCGCAGGTCCGTCCCCATTTTCGTCTGCCACAAAATGCCCAAAAACGGGCTATAGCCTGGGGGCGGGCTGGCTGTTCGTCCGCCGGACTCTAATGGGGCCAGACATGCGAGGGCTCTGTGGCCACACACTAAAAATAGGCCGTCAGAGCTACAGCCGCCGCCAGTAAAAAATAAGTGCCGCCCGGCAAGTCCTCCTCAAGTTCGTCTACCAAAAAAATGCCCAAAAACGGTGGCTGTAACCTTGGGGTGGGCTGGTCAAGTTCGTCTACCGGACTGGAACTGAATGGGGCCGGATTTTATGTAGGGCCTGTGTGTTAAAATAGGTCATGCGGGCACAGCCGCTGCCAAAAAACAAGCGCACCAAGTCTGGGTCCCCAAGTTCGTCTCACGCAAAAATGCCCAAAAACGGGGCATGGGGCTATAGCCCTAATGGGATACAAGCTGGCCAGTTCGTCACCGGACCTCTTTAATGGGGCTCTTTACCAGACAGGAAAATAGGGCCGCGCCACAGCCGCAAATCTACATTCCTGAAGTTGTCCGTCCCAAGTTCGCCCACCTAATCGCAAAATGCCCAAAACGCGGGCTATATAGCTTTAAAGCTGGGGCTGTTGTCCACGTCTCACTGGACTCGAATAATGGGGCCAGATTGTGCGAGGGCCTGTGCCAAAAAATAGGCCGCACAGCCTCGTCTAAAAATAAGTGTCCCGGGTCCCGTCAAGTTCGGGTTCGGCCGCAAAAATGCCCAAAAAATCGGGGGCCGGGGAACTCAAACTGGGGCGGGCGGGCTGTTCGTCCACGACTTTGAATGGGGGCCAGACTATGAGTAATGTGTTCCCAACCGGGGCATCGCCCAAAAATGTCTCGCCCGTAAGCACCTGCAGTCCCCATGTTCGTCCTGGCCACAAAATGCCCAAAACGGTACGGCTGGCTATGTTCGTCCGCCGACTCTGAATGGGGGCTGACAGCGAGGGCCTCGTAAAAATAGGCCGCAGCCACAGCCGCTGCCTAAAAAATAAGTGCCCGAATCCGTTCCCCGTCTGGCCGGCGCAAAATGCCCAAAACGGGGTAAGAAGAACCATGGGGATTGGTTATTCGTCTGCCGGACCTGTACGGGGCCAGATTGTGAGGGCCTCTCGTTTCAGGTGCATGCAGTTAGAAGGGCTGCCACGGCCTGCCAAAAATACCACCACCCGGGTCCCCAAGTTCGTCTGCAAAAATGCCCAAAACTAAAGGGGTTATAGCTCGAAGGGCTGGGCCAAGTTCGTCACCGGACTCGAATGGGCCAGAATTTGGCGTAGGGGCCTCAGCAGCCAAAAAATAGGCCACGGCCACACCACGCCCAAACTAAGCACCCGGCGTCCGGGTCCCCAAGTCTGCCCACCGCAAAATGCTCAAAAACGGGTGTGGGCTATAGCCTTGGGGGGGGCTGTTCGTCCGGACCTGGATGGGGCTGACAGCGAGGGGCTTCAGGTGCCAAATATAGGTCATGCTGCACAGCCGCCCAAAATAAGTGCCCGTCCGGGTCCCCAAGTTCGTCTACCGCAAAATGCCCAAAAATGCGGGTCAGAACTCGGGCGGGCCAGTCAGTCTGGCCAGACTCCTGAATGGGCCGACTATGCGTAGGGGCCCAATGTTCCAAAAAATAGGCCGACGGCACAGTCTCGCCCAAAAATAAGCACCCGCAGGTCCGGTCCCCATGTTCGTCCGCCACAAAAATGCCCAAAACGCATGCTATACTTGGGAAGGGTTGGCTGTCCCCTGGACTCGTGAATGGGGCCAGAGTGTGCGAGGGGCCTCCGTGGTACAAAAATAGGCCGCCGGCACTGCCGCGCCCAAAAATAAGTGCCCGAAGGTCCGTCCCCATGTTCGTCCCTCACGCAAAATGCCCAAAACGCGGGGTAACCGCAAGTTCATACTGGACTCGAATGGGGCCAGATTTTAGGGCCTCAGGTTTAAAAACAGGGGGCTGGGCACAGCCACGTTGCCAAAATAAGCCAAGCTCCGTCCCTCGTGTTCGTAAAAATGCCCAAAAAAGAAAGCGGCTATAGAAGCCTGGCTGTTCACCCGACTCAGAATGGGGCCAGACCTATTTAAGTAGGGGCCTCAGCAAAGGCTGAATAGCCGGCGCCACAGCCGCCCCCAAAACTGCACCTGAAGGTCCGTCCCAAGTTCTCGGCCCATTCAATCGCAAAAATGCCCAAAAACTAAAGGCTATAGAGGTAGGGGCTGGCTGGCTGGTTCGTCTCATCGGACTCGAATTTTAACAAGGGCCAGATTGTGCGTAGGGGCCTCAGTGTTAAAATAGGTCAGCAACAGCACGCCTAAAAATAAAGTTCAAGTCCCGTCCTCAAGTCATCGTTCAATGAAAATGCCCAAAAACTGCTGGTCAGAATCTTGGGGGCGGGCGGCCAAGTTCGTCTCGCCAGACGGAATGGGCTAGATCATGAGGGGCTCACGTGTTCCAAAATAGGTCGACGGGCAAGACAGTGCCCAAAATAACAAGCAGCAGGTCCGTCCCCATGTTCGTCTGGCCACAAAATGCCTAAAATGGTGGCTATAGCTTTGGGCGGTTGGCTGTTCGGCTTCACGGACTCTTGAATGGGGCCAGATTAAAGTGAGGGCGGAAAATTCTGTAGCGCCAAAAATAGGTCAGAGCCTAGTCATAGCACCCAAAAATAAGTGCCATGGCTATCGGTCCGTCCCCAAGTTCGTCTGGCTTATAAATGCCCAAAAACTAAAGGGTCAACTCCTGGGGTATGGCGGGCTGTCAAGTTCGTCCGGGACTCTAATGGGGCCAGATTTCAGAGGGGCCTCCGTGTATAGGGTCTGCTGGCAGTCATGCGCCAAAAATAAGCGCCTGCATTACCGGGTCCCCAAGTTCGTCTGGCCGCAAAAATGCCCAAAACTGGGCTATACAAGCGGCTGTTCTTCACCGACTCGATCGGGGCCAAAGGGGGCCTCAGCAAAACAGGAGACGCGCCACAGCCGCCTAAACTAAGACCAAGGTCCCGTCCCCAAGTTCGTCCCACCGCAGCAAAACGCCTAAAACTGCGGGTGCTATAGCCACGCTGGGAGCGGCCAAGTTCGTCCGCCAGACTCGGAATGGGGCCAGACTATGCGAGGGGCCTACGTGTTCCAAAAATAGGCCGACGACACAGCTCGCTTCAAAAATACAATTCTGCACGGTACGTCCATGTTCGTCCCCGCCACAAAAAATGCCCGTTAAAACGGTAGTTATAGCCTTGGGGGGTGGGGCTGGCCAAGTTCGTCCGCCGGACTCGGAATGGGGCCAGATTGTGCGAGGGGCCTCCGTGCGCCAAAAATAGGCCGCAGCCACAGCCGCACCCAAAAATAAGTGCCCGAAGGTCCGGTCCCCAAGTTCGTCCGCCGCAAAAATGCCCAAAAACCGGTCAGAATCTGGGGCGGGCTGGGTTCGTCCACTCGGTGACTTGAATGGGGCCAGACTTATGTAGGGGACTCGGTAGCTGGGAAAATAGGGGCACAGTCATACCTTCAAAAATAAGCGCCCAAAGGCACGGGTCCCTATGTTCGTCCAACAGAAAAATGCCCAAAAACGGTGGGATATAATGCCTTGGGGTGGCAAAGTTCGTCCACCGAACCCTGAATCCCCGGGCCACAGACTGATTGCATTCGGCCTACGGTTGTAATAGGTCGCGGGCACAGTCACGCTACCGTAAATAAGCTATGGTTCACACTTAATTGGGCGACTTTTAGGGACCTCGTGTTAAAATAGGTTGTCATTAGCACAGCCGCTACCAAAAATAAATACTAAAAACAAATAGCACGGCCCCATGTTCATCCGCCGCAAAAAATGCCCAAAAAACGGGCGGCTATAAATTGGGTGGGCTGGCAAAGTTCGGGTCACGAACTCCTGAACGGGGCCAGACTGCAGGGCCTTACGTATACACTAGGTCACGCTGGCACAGCCGCCCAAAAATAAGTGCCCGGGCGTCCGCAAGAAGTTCGTCTGGCACGCAAAAATGCCCAAAAACGGGCTATAAACGGCGGGGCCATGGCTGTTCGTCTGGTCGAATGCTGCCAGATTATGAAGCGGCCTCCGTAGTGCTGAAATAACCATGCGAGCCGCCACCAAAATAAGCACCGGCGGTCCGTCCCCAAGTTCGTCCCCCGCAAAAATGCCCAAAAAATGGGTGGGCCATAGCCTTGGTGGGCTGGCTGTCGTCCACGGACTTAATGGGGCTGATTTACAGGGGCCTGTGGAAAATAGCCGCTGGACACAACCGCTACGCAAAAATAAGCTACCAAGGTCCGACCGTGAACGGGGCCAGACTTATGGGTGGCCTCCGTAAAAATAGGCATGAAGCCGCGCTTCTAAAATAAGCTAAAACCTTAAAAGTCCCATTCCCTGTGTTCGTCCGCCGCAAAAAAATGCCTAAAAACGGGTCGGCCATAGCCTTGGGGTGGCGGCTGCTCGTCCGGACTGAATGGGGCCAGACTTTTAGGGGCCTGCCGTGTGTAATAGTCAGCGGCACAGCCGGCTTCAAAAAATAAGCCTGGGTCCTGGACTCTGAATGGGGTTAGACTTTCATGTAGGCCCACGTTGCCGCGAAAATAGCCGCGGCACACAGCCACGCCCAAAAATAAGCGTCAAGATCCGGCCCAAGTTCATCCGCCGCAAAATGCTCAAAAACGGGGCGGTTATAAATTAAAGCGGGTTGGCTGTTCGTCCACGGACCTACCAGAATGGGGCCAGACTTAAGCAGTGGCCTTCAGGTGCTGGGGAGGTCAGGCGGCACAGCCGTGCTCAAAAATAAGCGCCCATGAAGGTCAAGGTCCGTGTCCAAGTTCGCCCTCCGCGAAAAATGCCTAAAACGGGTATTATACGGCTTATGAGGCTCAGCGGGCTGGCTGTCTGGGCCACTCAGACTGAACGGGGCCAGACTTATGGTGGCCTGTGCCAAAAATAGGTCATTGAAGCACAGCCACGCAGAAACAGGCCTGCCCGGGTTCTGTGGCACTTTGATCGGGGCCAGACTTTGCCAGGGACCCGCAGGCTAAAATAGGTCATGGCACGCCAGGCCGCCCAGCAACATAAGCGCCCAGGCACGATCCCCAAGTTCGTCTGCTGCAAAATGCTCCAAAAACAAAAGTGGGCTATAGCCTAAATTGGGGTTGCACATGGTTCGTCCGGCCGGACTATACCTGGGGCTAGACTTTCATGAGGGGCCTGTAGGTGTTGGGGGGATGAAGTCACGGCACGCCTGGGCTACCGAAATAAGCCGCTGGTTCGGGGTGTGACTCTGAATGGGGCCAGACTTTGCGAGGGCCTGTGGCAAATAGACGCTGCACAGCCGCCGCCCAAAAAATAAGCGTTCAGGACCTATCCCCTAAGTTCGGTCTCACCGCAAAAATGCCCAAAATGGAAGTATAGCTGGGGCAAAGGGCTGGCTGTTCACTCCGACTCTAATCGCCGCCAGATTTTCAGTAGGGCCTCCGGTGTTGAATAGTCCGCGGGCGTAGTCAGCGACCAAAAAATAAGCACCTCAAGGTCCCATCCCCAAGTTCGCCCTCCGCAAAATGCCCAAACAACGGGCTATAGCTCATGTTTCTTGATTGGCCGCTGGGTTGCGTCCATTGGACTTGGGCTGCAGACTTACAGGGCCTGTGGTGCCAGAAAATAGGTCACAACCGCCTAAAAATAAGTGCTCATGGTCCCGGACTCTGAATTCAACAGACTATGAAGAAAAAAATAGGTCATGAGTCACGCCTAAAATAAGCCAAAAAGTCCTGTCCCCGTCCTGTGTTCGTTCACGCAAAATGCCTAAAACTAAGCCCACATAGCTTTGAAATGGCTGGCCAAGTTCGGTTCACTGGATTCGAATGGGCCGACTTTACAGAAAGTGGCCTCCACGGGCTTGGTAATAAAGCCGGGCGTAAGCACAAATTACGCCTTCAAAAATAAAATACCAAGGTCCGGACTGAATGAACGGGGCTAGACTTCGGAGTAGGGCCTAGCAAACTGTGGATAGGCCACGCGGCACAGCCACGCCCAAAGATAAGCCGGGTCAAGATCCTGTCCCCAAGTTCATCCGGCTGCAAAATGCCCAAAAACGGCAAGCCTTATACCGGGAAGGGGCTGGCTGTTCGGGTCTCACGGACCTCGAATGGGGCGGTAGACTTACAGGGCCTCTATGTGCTGGGGGAATAGGTCATGGCACAACCGCGCCCAAAAATAAGTGCCTCAAGGTCCTGGACTCTGAACGGGGCCAGACTATGTAGGGCCTCCAGTTAAAAATAGGCCATGAAATGCCTGAAAAAATAAGCTTCAAAGTCCCCTCAAATTCGCCTGTGTTCACGCAAAAATGCCTAAAAACGGGCTCGCTATAGCCTTGGGGGTTACCAAGTTCGGTCCGCCGACTCTGAATGGGGGCGAGACTTTGCTAGGGCCTCATGTTAGAAAAGGTCATGGGCACAGCCAAGCCCAAAATAAGCAGACAAGGTCTGTCCCGGCCCCCAAGTTCGTTCCGCCGCAAAATGCCTAAAATGGTGGGTTATTGCCTGGGCGGACTGGCTGTTCGCACAAGTTCGTCCGGGTCAGACTTTCCCCAAGCAGACTTTAAGTAGGGGCTGCAGCTGTGGTGCGGCTGCACAGCCGCTGGCCATAAAAATAAGAGCTCAAGATCCGGGTCCTCAAGTTCACCAATCGCAAATTGCTCAAAATCTGTGGCTATAGGGGGGTCTCGCCAAGTTCGTCTCACCGGACTCGTAATGGGGCCAGACTTTCATGTAGGGGCCTCTGCTGGTGCTGTAAATAGGTCAGGCACAGCTGTGTTCAAAACGATGAGTTTCAAGATCTGTCCCCAAGTTCGTCTGTCAAATAAAACACCAAATAATCTGTATTATAGCCATTATGAAGTAATGATACAAGTTCGTCTCACTGACTTAATGGGGGCATCAGATAGGCGAGGGGCCCACGAAATTTGTTCCAAAAATAGGCCACGACACAGCCTCGCCAAAATAAGCACCAATCTGGTTGCACGTCTGGCCCATAAACTGTTCGGCCCACAAAAATGCCCAAAACGGGGCTATAGCCTCTGCATGGTTAGCAAGGTCCCTGGGTCTCACGGACTTTGAATAAATAGATTGTGCGAGGGGCCTCCTGTGCCAAAAATGTTACCCTCAAGTCCGGGTCCCCCAAGTTCGTCCGCAAAATGCCCAAAAATGGTGGGCTATAGCTCAGCGGGTCACAAGTTCGGCTTTCACCTGGGACCAACGGGCCAGACCATGAGGGGCCCGCACAAGGCCGGCCACGCCTGCAAAACTCAGCACTAAGGTCCGTCCCCAAGTTCGTCCCACCGCAAAATGCCCAAAACTAAAGTTATACTGGGGCTGGATACAAGTTCGTCCCACGACTCCTAATGGGGCCAGCGAGGGGCCTGTGCCTAAAAATAGGCCGGCACAGCACGCCTAAAAAATAATTCGTTCAAGGTCCTGGCCCTAAGTTCGTCTCACAAAATGCCCAAAAACCAAAGGGTCAGAATCTTGGCGGGCCAAGTGTCCGTCACAGATGAATGGGGCCGACCATGGCGTAGGGGCCCACGAAATTTAAAAATAGGCTTACCAGTACGCCTCGCCCAAAAAATAAGCACCCGCAGGTCCGGTCCCCATGTTCGTCTTCAACACAAAATGCCCAAAAACGCTAAAGCGGGTTATAGCCTTTGGGGCGGTTGGCTGGAAAGCGGTCTGGCCCGACTGAATGGGCCAGATTAAAGAGGCCTGTGGCTTCAAAAATAGGCCGCAGCCACAGCCAAGACTAAAAATAAGTGCCTGATGTCCGGGTCCCCAAGTTCTTCCACGCAAAAATGCCCAAAAATCCAAAGGGCTGTAAACTGGGGCGGGTTGGACAAGTTCGGGTCCACGCCGACTCTGAATGGGGCCAGATTTTGTGGTGGCCTCAGAAAAGTTAATAGGGTCATGCACAGCCGCTGGCCAAAATAAGCCACGCTCAAGATCCGTCCCCCAAGTTCGTCTACCGCAAAATGCCTAAAATGGGTTATAGCTCTTGGGGCTGGGCTGGCCAAGTTCACACCGACTCTGTAATGGCCAGACCATTTAGGGGCCCGCAGGCTGGTATTGGGGAAAATAGAACGCGTGCGCAGCTGCCCAAAACTAAGCACCAAGGTCCGTCCCCCAAGTTCGCCCAATCGCAAAATGCCCAAAAATGTTATAAAATACGGGGATGGCCAAGTGTTCGTCCGCCAGACTGAACGGGGCCAGACCATGAAATACGTGAAATTCCAAAAAATAGGCCGACATTACGCGCTTCAAAAATACACCAAGGTATCGGGTCCCCATGTTCGTCTCACCACAAAATGGCTAAAAACTAAAGGCTATAGCCTTCAGCGGGGGCTGGCCAATTCTGGTCCGCCGCACTTAATGGGGCCAGATTAGCGTAGGGGCCTGCCATGGCTAAAATAGGCCGCGGGCACAGCCGCATCCAAAAATAAGTGCCCAAAGGTCCCGTCGCCAAGTTCATTCACAAAATGCCCAAAAATGGGAAGCGGCTGGAACTGGGGGCGGGGCTTAAGTCGGTTCGTCTGCCGCACTCTTGAATGGGGCCAGACTTGCGAGGGACTGTGCTGGGTGCTGTAATAGGTCATGGGCACAGCCAAGGCCCAAAATAAGCTACCAAAGGTGACGGTGTCCCCATGTTCGTCTGGCCGCAAAATGCCTAAAAACCTGGTAATAAATGGGGGCGGGCTGGCAAGTTCGTCTACTGAACTCGGAATTGGGCCAGACGGGGTACTTGGCCTACGTTCGAAAATAGGCCATGGAATAGTGTCACTACGGCAGCAGCGCCCAGAAATAAGCGCCCGGTTCACACTGGAACGGGCTTGGGCCAGTGACTTCATAGGGACCAGGCTAAAATAGGGCACAGCATACGCGCCTAAAATAAGCTACCTGAAATGTACGGCTCCCAAGTTCATCCGCCTAAAATGCCCAAAAACGGTCCAGATGAGCTAAGCTTGGGGGCGGGCCGGGCAGTTCGTCCGAATTTGAATGGGGCCAGATTTGCGGGGCCCACGCTAACATCAGGTCATGGCACAGCCGCCCTAAAAATAAGTGCCCGGGCGTCCGCAAGGTTCATAAGTCTCTGGCCGCAAAATGCTCCAAAAATCTGGTGGGCTATAAATTTTATATGGGTGGCCAAGTTCGGCCGGTGACAGGAATGCTGCCAGATTTTATGTAGGGCCTATGTTGAAATAGTCCGCGGAGCTACACCAAAATATAAGCACCATTCAAGGTCCCCTCAAGTTCGTCTCCCCATAAAAATGCCCAAAATGGGTGGGGCCATAGCCTTTGACAAGCAAGGCTGAAGTTCGTCTCACGGACTCCTGAATGTGGGCCAGACTTATGGCGAGGGCCTGCGGTGTTAAAAATAAAGTCATGGGCAATCCGCCTTCAAAATAATACCCGGTCCGTCCCGGACCCTGAATTCGGGCCAGACTTCATGGGGCCTCCGTAGAGTTAAAATAGCAAAGCCGCTCACTCTAAAATAAGCGCCTC
This sequence comes from Citrus cavaleriei, assembly GCA_030448925.1. Classification (NCBI taxonomy): domain Eukaryota; kingdom Viridiplantae; phylum Streptophyta; class Magnoliopsida; order Sapindales; family Rutaceae; genus Citrus; species Citrus cavaleriei. Next base: position 24,963 of record JAUJEN010000434.1, read on the forward strand.
AAAAAGTCCGGCCCCGTGTTCGTCTACTGCGTTAAAATGCTCTGAAAACGGGTCTACAGCCTAAATAAATGGGTGGCTGGCCAAATTCGGGCCCACGACCTCGAATGGGGCCAGACTTTCATGTAGGGGCCTCGCAGTGGAAGCAGTCATGGCTCACGCCAAAAATAACAAGCGCCCAAGTGGTCCCGACTCGAATGGGGCTAGACTATTTGCGAGGGCCTATGTGGTGCTGTGGGAATAGGCTGGGCACAGCCACGCCAAAATAAATGTCAAGATCCATGGCCCTAAGTTCATCCGGGCCGCAAAATGCCTTAAAAACGGTAAAGGGCGGACCAAGGGAAGCTCAAGTTCGTTCACCGGACGGTTCAGAATGGGCCAGACTTAAGGCAGGGCCTCGTGCAAAGCTGGGGGTTAGGTCATGGGCACAGCGGTACGTGCCTGCTCAAAAATAAGCCAATACCAAGGTCCGGGTCCTGTCCAAGTTCGTCTGCAAAAATGCCCAAAAAACGGCGGGTTATAGCCTCAAAGGCTACAAGTTCGGCACACGCATCAGAATGGGCCAGACTTTATGTAGGGCCTCTGCAGTTAAATAGGTCATGGCACAGCCACGATGTAGAAATAAGCTCAAGGTTCGCAGACTGAATGGGGCCAGACTTTACAGGGGGACTCAGGTGCTAAAATAATAGCCAAAGGCACAGCCGCTACAAAAATAGGTTGGCGGCAACAAAGCCGCCTAAAATAAGCGTCTAAAGGTGCACGATCCTGCCAAGTTCGTCTGGCTGCAAAAATGCTCCAAAAATACAGAAATTGGGGGGGTTGGCCAAGTTCGTTCACGGACTAGCAATGGGGGCCAGACTTTGCGAGGAGGCTCCTGTGGTCCGTGGGTTAGGCCACGGGCACAGTCACGCTTCTGAAATAAAAAACAAATCCGGAAGGTTCGCAGACTTGAACGGGGCCAGACTTCATGAGGGCCTCCCGTGCGTGGCAAAATAGACGCGCACAGCCGCCGCCTAAAAATAAGTGTCTGAAGGACCGGGTCCCCAAGTTCGTCTCACAAGAAAAATGCCCAAAAATGGGTGGGCTATAGCTCTTTTTGGAAGTGGACTGGCTGTTGGTCGTCCGCTGCATGAATAGAGGCTGACCTCGTAGGCCTGCAGTTAAAATAGGTCAATACTGACAAACAAGGCTTTAAATAAACAAGAAAGTTGCATCGCGACCCTGAATTTTGGGGCCGACTTTGGTAGGGACTACAGTTAAAATAGGGTCCATGGCACAAATTGCTACCAAAAATAAAAAATGCAAAGCGCACGGTCCCCATGTTCATTCACCGCAAAAATGCCCAAAACTGCGGCTATAGCCTTGGGGTGGGCTGTAAAGTCTGGTTCACACTGAACTAATCTGGGGCCAGACTTTGTAATGGGCCTACTGCAAAGTGGTGTGTGGTCAGTCACGGGCCACACCGCGCCTAAATAAATGGTCTGCCTGAAGAAATTCACACTGTTGAATTGGGCCAGACTTTGCATAGGGACTCTTGTGTTGAAAATAGGGTCATGCACAGCCGCTACCAAAAAATAAGCGCCCAAAGGTACGGTCCCCAAGTTCATCCGCCGCAAAAATGCCTAAAACGGTGGCTATATAAATTGGGGCGGGTCGGGGCTAAAGTTCGTCCTACCGAATCCCTGAATGGGGCTGGACGGTAAGCGGGCCTACGCAGTTAACACTAGACTCAGCCGGCACAGCCACAAAAATAAGTGCCCTGGGCGTCCGTCCGCAGTTCGTCTGCCGCAAAAATGCCTAAAAAATCGGGCGGCGAAGGTAGTTTGGCGGGGCGGGCTGGCTAAGTTCGTCTGGCCAGACAATGCTGATTTGCGAGGGGCCTCCAGTCGAAAATAGTCCGCGGGTGAGCCGGCATCAAAAATAAGCACCGGAAGGTCCGTCCCCAAGTTCGCCCCGCAAAATGCCCAAAAACGGGCGCGCAAGTGGCTTATACCAAGTGCTGGGTTGGCTGTTCGTCTGCCGACTTAAAACAATACTTATAGGCCTCCAAATAAAATAGCCGGGCGACACAATCAAGGCTTAAAAAATAAGCGCTCATGTCCGGACTGGCCGAAGCAGACTTTGCGAGGGGCCTGCAGTTAAAAATAGCCGCCAGCCGCCGCCTAAATAAGCGCCAAAAGTCCCGGCCCTGTGTTCGTCTGGCCGCAAAAATGCTCTGAAAACGGGTTTTACCATAGCTCGAAGGGCTGGCTGTTCATTCACTGACTGGACCCGGCCAGACTCATGAGGGGCCTGGTGGTGTTAAAAAATAGGCCGAAGCAGTACAGCCGCCGCCTAAAAATAAGTCACCAAGGTCCTGGACGGAATGGGGCTAGACTTTCAGAATACGGTATAAATAGTCATGCACAGCCACGCCTAAAATAAGCGCCCGAAAGACCCGTCCCCAAGTTCATCCGCCGAAAAATGCCTAAAAACGGGCGGGAATATAGCCTCGGGGCGGGTTGGTCAAGTTCGTCCACGGACCGAATGGGCGACCGCGAGGGGCCTCGACAAGGTTAAATAGACGGGCGGCACAGCCAAAGGCCCAAAAATAAGCAATTCGGGCGTCCGGCCCCAAGCCATTCGCCGTAAAATGCTTCCAAAATGGGCGGCTATCGCCGGGGCGGATCGCTGTCTGTCCGCATTTCTGAACGGGCCAGACTGTAAGAGAGGGCTCTGTGTTAAAATAGGTTGCGGCACAGCCGCTACCAAAATAAGAGTCTCAAGATCCGGTCCTAAGTTCGTCTTTAATCAAGAAATTGCCTGTAAAATCCGTGGGTTATAAATTGCAGCTGGTCACAAGTTCGGCCCTGACCAGAATGGGGCCGATTTTCTATGGTGGCCTGCGCTGGGGGTTAGGGTCAGGTACGCCTGCGCTCAAAAACGAAAGTTCAAGACCGTCCCTGTCTGGTCTCTACTGCAAAATTGCCCAAAAACGCCAAATATAATGGCCGGGCTGGAAGCGCCAAGTTCGCTGTGACTGAACGGGCCACCATACGCGAGTGGTCAGAACGGAAAAATAAATACCATATTACCGCCAAAAATAAGTTAACTGGCCGCATCGTCCCATGTTCGTCTGGCCACAAAATGCCCAAAATCCAGCGGCTATAGCCAAAAGGGTTTGCGTTCGTCTCACGGACTCCTGGAATGGGCCAGATTGTGCGCAGTGGCCTGTGGTGCTGTAACAAAGCCGCAGCCACAGTCACATCTAAAAATAAGTGCCGGCGTCCCGGCCCCTCAAGTTCACCAGTGCCTAAAAACGCGCTGGTAAGCCGAGTGCTGGTTGGTCAAGTTTGTCCGCCGGATCTTGAATTCGGGCCAGACTTCGCGAGCCCGTGTTGAAAAATAAAGCCGCGGACACAACCGCTTCAAAATAAGCCATCAAGGTCGACTCGAATGGGCCAGACTTAGGGCCTCAGAAGGTAAAAATAAAGCCGCGAGCCGCTTCTCAAAATAAGCTACCAAAGTCCGCCCTTGCGTTCGGCCCGCCGTGAAATGCTCCAAAACGGGTTTCCACCATATTTTGGGCGGGATACAAGTTCGTCTCACGGACTTTGAACGGGCCAGACTTTGCGGCGGGCTCGTGGTGTTAAAAATAGGTCATGCACAGCCATTTAAAATAAGCGCCTAAGGTCCGGACCGAATTAAGCAGACTTTGAGTAGGGCCTACGCAGGCTAAAATAGTCAAGCGGCACAGCCACGCCTAAAAATAATGTCAAGATCCGTCCCCAAGTTCATCCGCCGTAAAAACGCCTAAAAACCAAAAGGCACTTTGGGGCGGTTGGTTGTTCGGTCTCTGACTTAATGAAGTAGACTTTATGGGGCCTTTACGTGTTAAATAGGGCGGCATACGCGTTCAAAATAAGAATTCGGCGTCCCGGCCCCTGCGTTCGTCTGGCCGCAAAACGCTTAAAATGGGGCGTATATCACGGGACTGGCCAAGTTCGTCTTCACAAGATTTTAATCGGGCCAGACTTTTACAGGGCCTGCAGTTAAATAAAGTTATGCAAGACAGTTGCCGCCTAAAAATAAGAGTTCGAAGATCCTGCCTCAAGCTGCCCACCGCAAATTGCCTAAAACGGGGCGCGGTTATACCGACATAAGTTCGTCACGACTATCGAAGGATTATGTAGGGCTTCAGGTTGGGACAGGCCGCGGCGACAGCTGCAAGTTTCAAAAATGAAAAGTTCAACATCTGGTCCCTAAGCCTGTTCAATGCAAAATTGCCTAAAAACGGGTAATATAGTTGGGCGATGGCTAAGTTCATTCGCCAGAATTTAATGGCCGATTACGCGAGGGGTTTCACAGAATAAAATAATAAAGCGACGACACAGCTCGCTTAAAATAAGCACCAAGGTACTCATTCCCACGCTCGTCTCACACAAAAAATGCCTAAAATCAAAGCGGCTATAGCCTTTGGGGCGCGGGGTTTGTGTTCGTCCACGGACTTAATGGGGCCAGATTGTGCGAGGGGCCCATGTGCCAAAAATAGGTCAGTAGCCACAGTCACATCTAAAGAAGTGCCATGTCCCATTCCCTGTTCGTCTCTACTGCAAAATGCCTAAAACGCTGGTGTAGCTGAGAAGCGGGCTGACAAGTTTGTCCACTGACCTTGAATGGGGCCAGACTTCGCGAAATGGGCCTCCGTAAAGAAATAGTCAGGCACACAAGGCCAAAATAAGCGCCTCAAGTCTCGGCCCCCAAGTTCGTCTACCGAAAATGCCCAAAAATCCAAAAGAGCAATTGGGGCGGGTTGCTGTTCGTCTCACGACTGAATTACGACTTTGCTGGGGCCCCGTGGGGCGCTAAATAGGGTCATGCATGGCCCGTAAATTGTTACTGTCCGGCCCCCAAGTTCAATTTAACAAGAAAGCCCAAAATAAATATCATGTCCGATCCCTGAGTTCGTCTAATCAAGAAAATGCCCAAAATCCGTGGGCTATAGTCAAAGGTATTGGGCTGTCTTCACACCAGACTCGTATCGGGGCCAGACTTTATGAGGGGCCTTCCGTAATGTGAATAGGTCAAGGGCACAAAATTACCAAAACTGGCTAAATCAAGGTCCTGGGTTCCTGTTCAATCAATGCTAAAACGCCCAAAAACTAAAGATATAATTTCATGGGCTTGCTGTTCGGTCTGGCCGGGACTCTGAAAGGGCCAGACTACAGGGCCTCCAGGGAATAGTCAAGGCACAGCCGCCTAAACAGCACAAGATCCGCTCCCCAAGTTCGTCCACCGCAAAAATGCCCAAAAATCCAAAGTGGCTATACTAAAGCGGGCTTGCCAAGTTCGTCCGCCAGACTGAACGTGGGCAAGCAGACTATGGCGGGCCTCCGCAGCTGTAATAGGTCACGGCCCACTCGCGTCTGTAACAGCTACCAAGGTCCTGTCCAACATCGCCCTCCGCAAAAATGCCCAAAAACGCGGGTTATAGCCTTTGGGGTTGGTCAAGCAAGTTCGGTCTGCCGGACCATTTAATGGGGGCCAGACTTTGCGAGGGGCTCGGAAGCGCCGGGTGGGTCAGTCAAGGGCACGCTCCAAAAATAAAATACCAAGGTCCCGGTGGTCCAACATCGTCTCCTAAAAATGCCCAAAAATCCAGCGGCTATACCAAAGGCTGGCAAGTTCGTCTCATTTAATCCCTGAATCGGGCCAGATTTGCACGTACTTACGTAGGCCAAAATAAAGTCACAAGACACCATACCAAATAAAGTCACCAAGGTTCACACTTAATCGCTGTACTTTTTATGGCGGGACCTCAGGTTAAATAGCTGAATGCACGCTCGCCGCCTAAAAATAAAATACCAGCGTAATGGTCCCCAAGTCTATCCGGGTCAAGAAAATGCCTTAAAACCAAAGCGGGCTATAAATTGGGGTTGGCTGGTAAAGTTCGGTCTGGCCGAACTCCTGAACGGGGCCAGATTGTATGCCTATTGCGGTTACCGATTATACGCCGCTGCATACCACGCAAAAATAAGTGTCTGGGCGTCCGGGTCCGCAGTTCAGTCTGCCGCAAAAATACCAAAAAATCTGTAATATAGCTCATGCTGGAGTTGGGCTAAGTTCGGTTCATTGAAGGTGCTGCAGGTAGAAAGAAGCCAGAATCGATTAACCTAGTAATACGTAACGAACGAAGCATACTGAT
>JAUJEN010000435.1:0-154814 GCA_030448925.1 Citrus cavaleriei
ATCGTGTACTTCGTTCGGTTACGTATTGCTAAAGGTTAATCGATTCTGCTTTCTACCTGCACCTTTCCTTGTGATTGGAGTCATCTGCGTCTGGAAAAGCGGAAGGCGAGATTCGGAGAAGCTATAAAGGCAATAACTGAAAGGTAAAAGGTTGCAGCATTTTGAGATGAAGAAAAACCACAGAAAAAGCCATAAGACACATGGCAAGTGTTCCACGAACCTTCATGCTCGACAGCGTGGGAGGGTTTCTTGTGGGGAACATAGTACTCGTGCTGTCTGTTGTGCGAGGAGACATCCCGGAAAATAGTGCTAGGAAGCCTCACAGTGGAAGTAAGTGAGGATTGATCGACGGAGATCCACAGTCGTGGAGCAGGGGGGCAGATCTCGCATCAACATTTTAGGCGCGTCTACATGGGGATCAGAGCAAAAAGCTACGCGATGTAAGAAGAGGATGAATGTAAGCGAAAAGGCAATGGAGATAGGAGGAATGCGCATGAGGGTGACATGAGAACACTTATGATTAGTAGCGGCCCAGGGAGTATTAATGAAAGCAGGGAAAAAAGTCATGTTCGACGGATGGAGCAGATGGAAAGATGGAAACCAACAGCATCACTTGCATGAAATTTGCCAGGCAAGCCGAAGGGTAACAAAGAAGGAAGGGTGAGGCGGTGGAAGCGGCACCGAGAATGCAAATGGTGCGGAGAAGAAGTCAAGCAGGGGTTGAGTGGTGCGAGAAGAGGAGGTAACATTACCTATGAGAGAATTTAAATGAAAAAAGCGGTCCCGATATGAGCGAGACTTCGCGACGAGGCGGCAGGGGTGGTGAATCACGAGAGGAAAGCAGGCGAGGCCGCATTTAAGCGATATAGAAACAAAAGCGAGATCAAAATTGCCGACAATGACCACAGTACGTACCGAAGCCCATTTGGAGAATCTGACTAAGCATAAATAATTGGCGACATGCAAGGGAAGGAAGCGAGCCCGGTTGGAGGATAATCTTTGAATGAGAATCATAGCTATAGCGAGAGATCGTGAAGCGGTTATTCAAGAGATTTCCGCCTCCCCGACCTCGAATGCTCAGGAAGAAGCGGTCCGGCGATGCGCGTGGCGCTGACATGACATCGCGAGAATGCAGTTATCTCCCGCTCAAAAGGTGCGGTATTTCCAACATCCGAAGGCGTGCTACGAGAATGTCTGAAAAACCGCCGAAGCGGCAATTAAACGCCCGGCGGATATGCGAAATTGTGAGCGATTTAGTGATATCACCGGAAATCTTGTGTCATTGAAAACATGAAAGCAAGAGGCAAAGAAACCGCCAGAATTAGTAAAGAGGTTTATTGGTGCATCCTCGACTTGAACCTTGACCGCTTCCTGGTAGTTAAGGGATTGAAAGAAAGAAGAAATTGAGAATACGGAAGAATTTGTGATGCAATTTGGTAGGTACTTCAATGTATGTGAACAAGCTAAAAAAGACATCGAATCCCGAGGAGGAGAAAATTTTGCTGCGGTCAAGAAATGAGACCAGTTGGAAGGTTAGAGGAGAAAAGAAAAAGAAAGCATTACCGGGCAATGGCGATGAGGAAGGAGGACCGCAAGGGTCTCGCATTGAAGTGGAAGCGAGGTAGGGTAATTGCCTGACCCTCATCGGAAGGCCGCGCGGTATAAGTAACTGACGAAGCGCCCACCTCATAATTCCCCGGTACAGGGCCGTGGAGAAAACGTGAATTGACATCCGTTGGTGCTTCGTCACCGATTGATGGCGGGCAGAACCGAAGCTGCCCATAGCCCGACTTCGATGAAATGAAAACGAGCAGTGCATACGAGTGAAGCGAGCAGGGACTATGGTGATGCTCCGCGAAAATGCCATGAGTGGGGTGTCACGAAGACCGTAAAGGATAGAAACGCTGCGCTCCTGCATGATAACAAAAGCTACTGACGGAGGGATGGGGGCGTTATTTTGCTTCATCCTTTTAATAGCCATACCAGCGGCAATGAGTGTAGAAGTCTGAGGAGCCAATTGAAGATTTGGTGAAGAAATGTGATTACTGGACGGGTTATAGATGGAACTTTTTAGATGGTGGCCGACAGATGAAGGGGAAGCGGTGATAGAATCTTGAGGCAAGCGACCCAGCAGTAAGAGGTGATAGGCTGAGGGGGCCCAGCGTTAGCCGGGAGGCTGAAACGGATCGAGAAAAAAGTCCACAGAATCTGTGTGGGTAAAGTCTCTTGACACCGTGACCGAAATGAGCAAAGGGTCTGACAGAAGTGCCAATCAATAATGAATGGGGATGAGATGAGGAAGGTTCCTTTAGGACTTTAGTCATAAAACTCAATTATTTATAGAATTTATTGGATCTTGGTTGATCACGGGGAGCTCGATTGATGTATTTATTTAAGTCAACTTTGAAGATGGAATAGCATTGAAAGTTGGAACACAACCTCCTTGAGGGGGTTCGGAGGAGGAGCTGGTCCACTCTGGCGTGAATATTGCACTTCAGCGATGAGCCCGTGAAAGAACAATCTGCTGGACCATTAAGTAGTGGATGAGGAAGGCCACTTACCGGATGATCTGGTCGGTTTTGGGATGGGCGGCGGTGTTGTCGACCGTTTATCTAGCTCACGAAGTCTGGGTGAATGGGGTAGTCGGGTGATGCAGGAGACCCGGAGGATCATGAAGAAAATTTACTTCTCCCTGGCGGCAAAAGGGGCTGATCGAGATGCGTCCTGATGCAGGTGAAGCGGTAGAGCCAGAACCCGTGAGGACTGGGGCGATGGCAGGACGGAGGCAGGAAAAGGCAATCCAGTCAATTCGAGGCTTGGAAACAAAGCGGGGTTGGTGAAATGCTTACGGGCTCGTGCTTTGGCGTGTTCCACCTGGACCACGTAGAACATGCAGGGGATTGACCCAGGAAGGTAACTTGTCGTAGGCGGCAAAAGGTGCTACAAAGGCGATGAAAGCCGAAGAGGAGGTGCCGAGCGGGGAGAGGTATGAGCGCCGTGATGAGGAAGCTTTGAGGCGAGGTTGTTCGGAAATCGATTACCAGTGGATCTCGATGTGGTGTTGGTAAAAATGAAGCGTGAGTGGAGGATGTGGTTGCGAGACACCGATAAAGTGATGCCGAAAAGGCGACTTCGCGCAAAGGTCGATCGGCTATAGATTCGGCGGACATGATGCTGCTTGAAACTTCGGCTGGGTAGCGTTCTTTCGGGATCTAATGGGATCCCAAAAATTTAATACGGGGAGGATGAGGGGAGCACGGGCACCATCCAACTATGAGGTTTGTTACATTCTGAAATTGATCTTGAATTCGGTCACCAGCAAGAATCTTTGGGACCTTTAGCTGTCGAGGTAAAGATGAATAAAGTCTAAGCCACTTGATCGGAGAAAACCGTGGAGGTGTACGTGGGGCGACATGATCGCTGATCGAAAATCCGAAGGAGCATGTCGGACATCTCGAGGCGTTGAGCTTTTGAGAAGTATAAGATGAAGCTTCAACGGGAGAAGTGTTTTTAGAACCGGTCGGAAATTCACAGGATTCATGGGCGCCAAACTGGCGGGGACCCGGCAAATCCGAGAAGATCGACTGATTGTGCAAATAGCGTCTCCTCGAGCGAGAATCCGGAAGCCTCCATGAGGAGGTTAGCGGCGTTGGCGGTCGTATCAGCTACGAGATAAGTATCGACCATTCTTTCAAGTGATAAGGAGGGAAAAGCGAGAATGGACCCCGAGGAATGCGAGAAGCCTTCCGGAACTTAAGCAATACTGCAATGACTCAATCTTGTCAGCCTTTGAGGATGGGGACAAGTTGAATCTATGTTGGCCAGTGTCGGATGGGCCACTTGATTCAGGTCTGATGAGAGAGAAGAAAGTCGATGTCAGATATCTCTCTTACGCAATGAGCCCGCTCTTCGTAGCTGAGACCGAGATACCAGATTGGAATGAGCCTTTGCCACTGTGGTTCTTCTTCGGAAGTTGAAATAGCACTGGCATTCCAGTTACGGTAACCTTAAACGACCGTGCATCGAATTACTATGAAGCAGATGCCTACAGTCGGCTCGTCAGAAGTGGGGCATCAAGTGACGAATTAGAGCATGAACTACCTAAACCATGGCGATAAAGGCCGAAGCGATAGCGATTTTATTTGGTCAGGCAGTATCACTTCATCAACAAAGATCTTGAATAATGACAGCGAAGAGCTTCAGTATGGCCGAATATACGTGGTTGGTCTGGCGGAGGCGGGGTTGGGGAGAGGCGGGGATTGTGCAGAGCCGGAGGGGAGGAGATCTCTTCTTGTAAGTTGGAATTCTGACCTGAAATAACCGAGCGGAATATAGAGCACTTGATAAGCGGAGTCGGAATTGGCTGGGCGTGAAAAAGAGTTAAGACCGAGCGTTAAAGTGGTTCTTGATCATGTCGATTGAAAGATTCCAACGAAGAGGAAGATGAGACGATCACAAAGATAGTCCGGTAGGATGATGGGGAGATTCGAAGCGAAATTGGAGGTAATCTACGATCCGGGGAAGCGAGAGAATATTGACGAGGCGTTTTGGGTAGGATGGCGGCCGTGGCCAAACCCAAAATACTGGTCGGTCCCCGCAAGTGAAGTCTCTCACCCAATGTCCGAGCAAAATTTGGGGTGTTCGCGGGTAAACAAAAGAATTTCGTGCGGAACCAGGTGGACTAAAGCGCGAGGCAGGTCTTACTGCCCGGATAGTATGAGCTACCGGAAGATTAAGAGCTCGAGACCTCGAGATACGATGGTCGATGGGGTCTTATATCAGTGAGGATATCATTCACGGATTCTGCCCGGTGTTTTAGCAGACGATAACGGCGGATTCGTCTTGAAGGAGGAAATACGTGAAGGAATTTCGGGAATCGTCGAAGGAGTCCACAGCCCGCGAGAGTTCTAAGCGGGGATATTCGGCGGCGATGCACGGGATCTTATGAGGAAGACCGGGAGAAACATGCAAGTACGGTTACAGCTACCTGGCAAACCCTTTAGGAAAGCTTCGCGCCAGCCGGCGCCGGCCAGGCGAATTCGGCGATAGAATTGGTCGGTGACCCATTGCGAAGGGGCGGGAAGCGTAACCGCATTGTAAATTCTTATAGATTCACCCGAAGTGGATGGGGTAAACCGCCGGATCACGGAAAAGCAACCGAACGTGTGGAGAAAGCACTTAGTGTCGTCTGAGTTCCAGCGCCGTAATGTGGATAATGGCGAGCGATTCGATGTCGCGGCTTGAGGATTTACGCAGAACCTGAGATGGCCCGAAGCGCTCAGCGCCTCGCCTCGTCGAATGGACAAATGAGCGGTATGAAGACCGTGAGGAAGCCTTACGAAAACGAATTTCGAATGAGGTGCGTGGGTTGTGACTGTCGGGTGTGCTATAGGCGTCGAAGCAACCTGAAGACCGCGGCAGGGGGCGCTCGTTAACTCTATTTCCAGACGTAAGCTGATGCGATGCCGTGAGATAAAGACAGCCTTATGCCGGAACAGAAGCCAACAGTAAGCGGAGAGCAGCAATGAATGTTTGAATCTTGTCTACTTAGTGGAAGGAGGAAACAGCGGTAAGCGATCAGGCACCTACAACGGAGGTTGCTCGGTATTATAGGAAGAACGACATCCCCAATGATTCAATTGAATAGATGCTGAAGAGTAGATGACCAAAGATTCGACTCGAAGTGTAGGACCGATGGGAAGGGCGTATAGAGTCAGCAGATAGCAGGACGGAGAGCACAATTTGGTTGGCGGGCCAACCCGCAGTAAGCATCGTGGAGCGAAACCGCCTCGAGAATCTTTCGATGGAACTTGTTCCATTTGAAATTGTTTTATAAGTATTCGTTATCGATTATTTTTCACGCTTTCATGTCGAACAATTTATAAAATTGAATCTTGCCATTAATGGGGCGTCGAATTTCATTAAACTGGCCGAAGAAATCTAGGGCATCTGAAGGCTACATGGAAATTCAGGCGCAATCTTATAAGCGAGGCAATCGCGTACGAGATACCTTTCAGCCCGCAAGCGGCCAGAATCAAATCGTTTTGAAGAAAGTCCTGCAAGGCATCTGTTCCTTGAAGTCTCGAACTGTCTTATAAGCGAAGAACCAAAGCCAAACATGCAAGGATCTGCTTTCAATACGAAGCGTGAAGTCAATCGTTTGAAAAATAAGGCATGCAAGAGCTTCGCCAAATCTGGCTGTCTTATAAATGAGTGAGAAGCAGTAATACCGGGATCTGCTCGGCTTGTGAAGAAGCGGCGGAAATCCAAATCGTTTGAAGTCTAAGGCATCTGAAAACCATGAGTCGAGGCGCATCTTTATGGCGAAGACGAAGCCAGCGTGGGGTTATTCGGCGCGAGAAGGCAATGAGAATCGAAATCGTTTAGAAGAAAAATCCTAGAAGACATCATTCATGAGTCTCGGAAACTTGTCTTATGGCGAGGCAAGTAAGCATGCAGGATACCTTTGACGAGAAGCGAAGAATCAATCGTTTAGAGATCTAAAAGAGCATGCAAAGGCTCGCCAAGTCTCGAGAGCACATCTTTATGCGTGACGAAGCCAATATACGAGGATACCTTTCGATACGAGAAGCGTGAATCAATCATTTGAAAAGAAAATCGCAAAAAGCGTCTGAAAGGCTTCATGAAGTCACCAGGCTTTGTCTTATAGCGAACGAAGCCAAAACACGGATCTGCTTTCGACCCTGAAAGCGGCCAGTCAAATCGTTTGAAGAGAATCTAAAAGCCTCCTGAGCTCGCCAAGTCTCGGAAGGCCTGTCATATGGCGGGCGAAGCCAAGCATGCGAAGTGCATTCCCGGCATGTGAAAAACAAACGAATCGAGCGTTGAAAATCTTGAGCGTAAGCGAAACCGTGAAATAGCCGGAACACCGAATACAGACAAAGACAAGCGATTACCGAAGCGAAAATAATTCATGAAATTCTGACGAAAGTAATCATGGCGATTTTTATTAATGTGTTAATGGTATGAGAGGAATAAATTTACGTAGCGTTTATTCATTCTGTCTGAAAAGATATCGAAAAGATGGTGAATCGGTGGTAAAGCTGACGTCAGACCCATTTGGAGCGATCCTCGGGTGCGAAGTGCTCCGTGGATTCGTCCGGGGGTGCTCCTTCGCCAACTCAGCGGGGGCCGCGAGGAGGAGAGTTTTCCTCTCGATCGTCAACTCTACCCGCAGTATCTTCCTTGGCGCCTCCTAAATAAGCCTCTTTGAAACAGCCTGGTACAAGGTATTGGTCTTAAAATTCGAGGTGTTCTTCAGGGGCCAACCATGATGCAACGATAGGAATCTCTGAAAGTCCTGGTCGTCTTGGTTGTGACCTCACTCTCGAGTTCTCGACACGAGCTCGGTGGTTCTCGACCTTTTGAAGCTTTCCGGTGGAATCATGCTTGGAGAATTGTTGAAACCTACATCATGCGCCTTCTAGCTGCGGAATCTCATGACGCCCAGTAAGCTCCTCGCCAAAGGTAATGAAAGCTTTTACTTGGCGAGGCAAGTGATTCTTTCTGCAAAACTTCCGAGTTCTCGAGATTCGACTCATAACTTGCATTTCTTACCAAACAGCATCGGCCAGTCGCCGGTTAATGAAATACACCGCATCATGATATATTGCCCGGTCGTAGGCGACGCACTTAGCCTGTATAATAGGTGATTAAATGCATGCGGTGAGGTGGAAAGCGCTATCTTGAATAAGCCCCGCGGGCGTTAAAACATGAAATTAAAGTCTCAGATCTCCATTCGCCAGCTCACTCATGTCGCGGATTTAAGTGGCTAACTTTCAGTTGAGGTAAAGGGACTGAAGGATTCTGCTCGAGTTTGTCGGTATTAAGCGAGGTCGAAACTGGAGGAGGAAGAAGAGGTCGGCGGGATCATTGCACTTATTAGCTTCCGACTTTACGAGGGAAAGCGGGAGGTAAGGTGAACTGTTGCCACGATGTTATTACGGCTTTCATGATGAAGCGGCATCCTTCACTACCAAACCCTATACCCGTGGTTGGAGTGAAAACGTTTTGGTCGAGCCCCGTCCGGCGTCCTCCGTCACTATGGCCGGAAGTATCAGCGGCTCAGAAGTTAATATACTTAGCGATTCTGGATCGAGCAAGAATTAGCGGCCTTGGCGTACCCTCGACCCGTTTAGTGGTCGGTCAGCGGAAGTGGGGCGCTTTACGCAAACACAGGCAAATGACTTGGTTGAAACAAGCGATAAAACAAGAACAGGGAAATATGGATCAGCATCTGAGCGAAGCGAACAGCGCTTTGGGGCCGAAATGAAGCGAGCGGGGTGGACCAGATAATCCTTCCGATCCGTTTGTGCGACTACGACCCGCGGACCCAGCCAAACTTTTCTCTTAGATTCGCCGCGTTATGGGAGGTGGGTTATGAGGTTTAACTTGCTCTTGGTGCTAAATTGGAAGTAGTACCGGTAGAAGCATCTTTGAGCTCTTTTGAAATTGGTCTTCCTCCGGCAAGTGAACCGCTTCTTTTAACTATCATCCAGCAAAATGAAACAGGCCAGAAGGCCTCACCCGGGTGGGATTCGGTGACAGGAGGCCGATTTGTAGTTAAGTGTCCGAAGACAAGTAATTATGAGGACCTGCTCGATGTAAAACTGTCGATCTGAATGCCGTGTCCCACCGGAGGGTGAGCGTGGGAGCATCAACTGCTGCAGGACGAGAAGTATTTCACGGGAATGCTATACCAATGCCGGGAGGTCCTCGAGCTCATCAAAGCGTGGTCGTGCACGTCGTATAATCGATAAGCGTGGTCCGCGATAGGGGCTACACCTCCACCACTCACTCGCGCTTTTCACGGTGGCGCTCGCGATGAGGGACGCCTCCGCGAAAATCATCCCTGGCCCTGCTCGAGTGTTCAGATCGGAGATCAACCCGTTTCACATACTGTTCAAGGAGGTTTGTTTGAGAACATCCTATAAGCATTACGGCACCTAGACTGAAACAAGGGGATCCGGGGATGGCAGGGGATCGTGACGGTAGGTAGGAAGTCCGACTACGTGGAGTCGATGACGCCTGGCCCGTACTGCTTGCTTTCGGCGTGTAACTTTCGACATTCCTTCTTCCCCAACCACCGCGCATACCTATGCCCACGAAAGAAAAAGTTGTCTATTGTCAAGGACAAGGCGAGGAGAAAAGTATCTGCACAATCTTTGCTCAATCGGAGAAGGCAAGGATGGGGAGATGGAACTTCTTCAGTTGGGAGAAAGGCGGAGGCGGTGAATGGTGAATATCTTGAATTCCGAAAGTTGACTTTCAAATGAGACGGACTTCTTTGGGTTTGCAAGTATCCTTCTTGGCGTATAAAGCTACTTGCCATAAAACAGGATCACAATAACCGTCGGTTTGAAATTGAAATGGGCCGGTTCTACGCCCGATCTCCTTAATCGACCTGACATGACTCTTGTGCCTTTCGATCCGCATGGCGAAATCTCTCGAGTTTATGCTGGCAGTCAGCTACATTCTGACAACGGCCCGGGGGCCGGTGTTTGGGAGAATCTTGTTGGGATAAATCGTCAGCGAGGCCAAGGGCAATGAATGTCGATGGCGGAGTTACGCGAAGCGTGTGTTAAGTAAAGCCAGTGCGGTCTTGGAAAAACGAGGCGAACATCCTTGCTTTCGTCCGCGATATTATCATCCATGAGAATTCACTAAAGGCGTAAAAATTAGGCTAGAGGCGAGAAGGCGATGGCGGCAGTTAGCAAAACGTCGCGCTCAGCCACGAAATCACATGACGTAGCGCTTTCAAGCAGGTGGCGTGTGAATCTCGCGAAGCCCAGGTACCTTTCCAAAACGCTGGCGTAGCGAAACCATGTTAATGACCAGCAATTTTCCGCGAGCAGTGGCGTATGCTGCGTAAATCCGTTTACTTATGCCTTGCCGGTTGAGTCCATCTGGTCTGAAAAAGCGGAAGGCCGAGATTCGAGCTATAAAAAGCGAAGGTAAAGGGTTGGCATTTTTGAGATAGAAGAAAAAAATGGCGCATGTGAAGTGTTCGCAACCATGCTCGACTTGGCGTCGGAGGGTTTGTAAAGGCAGCGGCGTCTACTGGCTTTATACTGTTGTCGAGACGTGGAGAAAAAGCATTCTTAGGAGGCACTCGATGGTGAGATTGATCGGCGAGATCACGGTGGTGGAGCGAGGAGAGCCAAGATACTCGCGTCAGAGACAAATTAATTTTGAGCGTGAAAGGACACAATTGATCACCAAATTTTCAAACTCGTGATCCTTATTGAATCTGCATTCTCATTTGAAAAACAATAAAAGATTAACATTAATTTAACTTCATCTAGATTCCCATTTGAATCTGCATTCCCATCCCGTTGTTCTCTGGGAATGCACATAATCAAACAAAATCCTATCCGCATTTTCAAACTTGTGACCCTTCAAGCTTTCTATGACAACTATAACGAATAATTACAACAGTGCTACCTAATAGTGAGCAACTTGTTTGATGAAATTAACAACTTCTTTTCTCTCATATATTTTTAAAAAATTGAATTATCAAAGTTTTTATTTCAAAATTAGTGCTATAGTTCATTAATTTTTCAATTTTTCCTTTTTCTTTCCACACAACAGATTGATTTGCCCTCCAAAAAATGTATTATATTGTTTAATATTGTAACTTCAAGAAACTTATAATAAATTTTTAAAGAGATAAATAGAGAATGTCAGTCTCCCATCTACTCAAAATTAATATATATCATTAACTCTTGATTATTTTTATAACAACTAATAACTTTCTTGGCAGCATAATTTTATAGTATCATCCTTGTTTGTAAGTATATTTTTATTCATATTTATTATAAATTAATTAAATCATATCAATGAAAATTGAAATAAAAATTGAAGCACTAAAAATTAAAAAAATTATGTTTTGGTGTGAATAAAAAATTGAAAATAAAAATATTTTTCTTATATTTGTTGTTATTTTTAAATTTTTTCTTATAATAAATACATATTTTATATGCTCAACTTTTTCTTTAAATTTTTGTTATTAGGAGGAATTTTAGATATAATGAAAATTGTAAGGTAGTAAGTAATATATAATAATTTTAATAGAAAAAAGTAAAAATTCTCTTATTTTAAAATATAAGGAGAAAAAATAATTAATTTCAAGACATTTTAGAAGGTATTTCAATATGCGGTGGACCACAAACTCGAGTCTTTGTCATCTCAGTCAACTAAAAAGACAGAATATTGAGGGCATGGCTAAGGTGCAGAAGCTGCAAGTAACAGCTTCGAACTTTCCCATTTCCATCACCTTGCATTGGGACCTCCTCTAGCACCCGTGGAAGTTCCCCATTGGCTACTGTTACTTACAAAAGCTCTAACATAGACTTCTCCGAATATTGAGCGCGAAGGGCTCAAGTGATTGTTAATTTCACAGCAATCGCCTTTTTTCTTTCTTTCTTTTTTTTTTTAATTATTGGGAAATAATAACTTAGTATAACAAATATTATATCCTATACTTTATTGCTACAAAATTACGAAACCTTATATTATATTATGTTTCCATATTTCTCCTTTATAGTGAAGACTCATACTTCTTCTCTACTAAATGCTAAAGAATTGGCTTAAACTTTTTAACCAGCACAGTAGACCCTTAAGCTATATATACTATAATGTCCCTCTTCCCTCACAGATTAAACCAATCTATCTCAGAGTAAGTTTGCATCAAAGGAGTATCCTTACTAACTAATATAGGCTCGATCAATAGGGATGACAATAATTTTTTTATCTACGAACATTATTTTTTCAAAATATTATATCTTTAGACTTAACTAAATATTTTTTAACTATATATGTATAGTTTGATTAAATGGTGGAGATTACAACAAAACAGATGTGAATTAGTAGTGATGTTAAGTTCTAGATCAAGACGAAAATAAGGAAAAGGTAAGGGTGTATTTTCAAAATGATTCTATTGAAAGATCTTTGAAAATTACTTTCGTTAAGAGGTGGATTCCACACTCTTGAGCCTTTGTCGTCCCAGTCAACTATAAAGACACATTATTATTGAGTGTGAACATTCGAACTTATAGATCATCAAATTTTCAAACTTGTGATCTTCGTTAAATCTGCAAACCCTTTTTTTTTAAAAAAAAAGAAAAAGAAAACTGCAAATAATGAAACAAAATTCTGTTCCTTGATAGACTTACGCGGCTTGAACTTGCAAGTGCTGTCGGCATTTTCAAACTTGTAAGACCCTTCAACTTGCATTCCAAGATAGCTATAATTAATAATGACAACCGAAGACGGCTACGTTTGCGGTACAAAAGTTGCACCATATCAGACGTTCTTTTTTGTTCTTATCCGAAGGAACCGTTGGATTCAAAGGAAAGTGATCGGACATTCAATAGCTTCACACGTGGACATTATAGGATACCGGTCAAATCGGTTAGTGCTCCTCCACATCAAACTCACAAGCATGGCTATCATCGTATCAGCTTGGAAACTTGTTACAAGTAACGAAGAGCAACAGAGTCCGCTCCTTTAGAGTCGGCAACAGAGTTTTAATTAACGGCATCTTCTCTCACATTTTTTTTTAAAAAAAATTGAATTATATAACCCACCAAAACTATAAAGAATTGTTAGTTTTTCTTCATTAAAATTAATATATTGCTCCTCATATTAAAAAATCAAAATTCAGAATAAGAATAATTGATACTGTTTATTTACTAAAATGAAAATGAGAATAAAAATAAAATATATGGAGCCTATATATTTTTTAAATTAAAAAATAAGAACTTTTCATGAGGAGTGTTGGGAATCAAGTTCTCATTATTTAAAGAACAAAGTTTAGTGCAACTTTATTAAATGAAACTATATGATAGAAACTTTATATGATAGAAACTATAGTAGTAGAACTTTATCTTAATAGAAACTTTAGAAAAGTCGTTAGGTTGTTTGGTTACTTGATAAAAAAATCTTTTGAGCCAATTAAAAGCTAATATTTTTTTATATTATATATTTTTTAGAAAAGGCTACTATAGCATACTAAAAAGCTCAAATTTTGAGGCTTTCTTTAGTAGAGGTAGAATTAAACATTTAAAATTAAAAAACTCTTAAAAAAATAGCAAAACGTAAAAATTTTAAAAATCTTTCTGATTAAATAAACTTATCTTATAACTAAATAAGCTCTACGAATGACAAACTCTCAATTGTACCTTACCAAAATTTCATAATTTCACTTTTGTTCTCAATTAAAATATTATTACAGTTATTATTCTTATTTTTGTAGTTGTTGTTGTTGATGATGATGATTATGATGATACATGATAATAAAATTAATGATAATAATAATGATAATGATAATAATAATAATGATATGATAATGATGATAATAATTTGAACAACAACAACAATAAATAATAATAATAATAATGAAAATAATAACTATAATTTTAACAACAATAATAATCATTAATATTATTATTGTTAAAATTATTATTATTATTATTAGATAATTATTTTGAATAATAATAATCACAAGTCTATTCTGATTCCAGTTTATTCCGATTATCGATTAGAAAATGTGTCATTACTGTTTTAATAATAACTAATAATTCTCTTGACATCATAATCGTAATTCTTATAGTATTATCCTTATTTTAAAATACACTTCTGGTGAGTAAGGGATATTATGAGCATAATACTGCCAAAACCCCCGTTGGGTAATTTCACGTTCTTGGTGGGTTTAATATAAAAACGTGGATGCGGATGGGTTTAATTAACAGCTATATCGGTGGATACTGCGTGGATATCATGAAGCCCGGCTAATATTTTTTTTGAAATATTTTTAATTTAATTTAAATATAAAATGTATAAAAATAATAATGTCGTTAATCAATTACAAATAGAAGTTGTGTATGTGTGTGTGAATTAAAATCATCTTGTAGTCAAAAGAAAAGCTAAAAGCGTTTAAGCCCAATTAGTATTTGAAAATATTGTCTTAATTATTATTATAGGCGTTGTGTTGGATGGGTCTTTATGGTGGTGAATGAAATGAATATCTTCTACCGGATCTTGTTTTAAATGATAATATGAAATGTAATTATTATTTTGAATCTTGGTTGTGTTTTTAAATAAATTTGTGTAATTTGTCTTAAATTTGAGAATTTGTATTGAATTGATGTGGAAATTTTAATTTTTCATTAGCGTTGTTTAAATATAAAATTGAGGTATCTTTATATGGAATTTGAGGTTATTATTATAAATTTATATATTAAATATTTGTGATTTTAAATCTGAGCCATAAAATCCATGGGATCTGAATTCTTGGGTTTAGGTAATTAAAACTTGGTGGGTTTTAAAAATTAAACCCATTGTGGGTTGCGGGTGAGTTTGGTAATTTAAATTTTGTGCGGGTTTGGGTTTGATAATGGCAAACCCGCTGCGGGCGGTGCCCATTGCCATCCCTAACCATGAGCTTGCATCATTTGAAATGGTAGGTACTAGGTAGCAATTGCTTACATCAAAATATCTAGACTCACTCGGCAAAGTATCCGAGGCCAAAACGCCAAAAGATGGGACACCCACATGTGCATCTAATTACAAAATCCAAAGTTAATGAAAAAGAAAAAAGAAAAAGTATAAATGAACGGTATTGGCTGTAGGACAAGGGGAGGGGAAAAAGGACCATTTTGTTTTCTTTGCTAATTCACAAGGGGAAGGGAAAAAAAAAGAAAAAGACAGTTTTGATTAAAAAACACAGAATATTCAATTCACAAGCCACCAATGCTTGTGGACCAATGGTCGATATATGAAAGTTAGAGATTCTGGCAAAATGAGCAAATATTTTGAGTTGATTAATGGATTTGTTTGTAATGCAATACAAGATAGCATTTTAAAGCTGGCAAGAAAGAAAGAAATAAGTCAATAATTGAGATATTTAAAGAAGCTCAAGTGGTCATGAAATCTCTCCTTAAAAACTATACAAGATAATGTTAATGATAAAGTTAGCCAACCAAGTCGTTCAATCATTGCTGGCATGGGCGGACCCAATTAAGGCCCAGGAGAGGGCTATTTTTCTTTTTAAATGTCTGCGTAGAAAAAGTTAGATAAAAGCAATTTGAGCACGCGTTTTAATCTAAAAGTGCTTGTGGTTCGATGGTAAGAGTGTTGTTAATGATTTTTAAGCGGCAGATTGGATTCGAAATCAAAATTAAGCGTTATTTTATTTTTTAAATATTTTGTGGAAACTTGAAAAATAATATTTTCGCATTTAAAATCTTCTTGAAAATGATATTTTCATGTATTTAAAAATAATAATTTATTACTATTATTATTTAGAATTAAAAAAAAAGTAATAAAATTTGAGTTTATAAGACTTAAAATATATTCGAGTGAACATTAAAAAAATCTAAGTTAAATAAAATTTTTGAACTAAGCCCCCCCTCATTTTAGTTTCTGGGTCCGCCACTGATTGCTGGAAGCAAGCAGCCATTGAAGTTGATAGAAGCTAATGCATGAAAAAAGGTTCGTTACATGAAGGAGATAATGAGAAAATTGATGAACCCCTTTCATCCATGTTTTGTTTCAATCAAAAGGTTTGAATTTTAAGGCCGATATTTTGGACTGAATCCCCCTGTCTGCTTCCAAAGGGGAGGATGTGCATGTAGTTGATTGGGCCGATGATTATGATGGGTGGGAACTTTTAGCATCTCATGAAAGAGGATGTGTATGTTATCGGTTGTAGGTACGGCAACAAATTTTATATCCACAAACAGATTCTGTAACATACGTACCCAATGCATGCACCACACCTGTCCTGCATATGGAGAAAAAGCATGTAATTGTTTTTGTTTGGTTGCTAGCTAACCAATCAGGAGCTGGCTAAGTTGGATCTGTATGTTACAGAATCTGTAACTTAGCCAGCTCCTTTTTCAATATAGTATCTTAGGACTTAACTTAGCATTTTTTAACCATATATGTATGGGGCGCATGTTACGTTAAATGCAATGGCACTTAAAACGCATTATGGGGCCCGTATAATTGTGTGGTTCTTGTGTAGTGCGATGAATATAACATGTAATCTATATGTATAGGTTGTTTGACCTCCTTTAAATAGTGGAGATTACAACAAATGAACAGATGCGGATTAGTAGAGTTGTTGAGTTCAGAAGATTGAAGTTAACAAAGAGTTCCTTGATCTAGAGAAAATTCGAAAGAGCGAAGTGTCTTCGAGATCAAAAGACGAAATAAGAAAAGGGTAAGGTTATACTTTCAAAATGAATCTGTTGATAGATCTTTGAAGATTACTTTCGTTAAGAGCTGGATCCCACACTTGAGTCTTCGTCGTCTCAGTCAGTCAACTATAAAGACAAATTAATTTTGAGCGTGAAAGGACACAATTCGACAGATTTTACGCAAATTTGTTTTGTTCTCAAAATAGTCTGCTGCTCCCGGATTGTCCTCATTACATTGAACGAATGATGACGACGCTCTGTCCGTTTCTGGCTCTCTGCTTTTCTCTTTCACATCACGAGACACCTCGTTTCTAACTGGGGTACCACCATCACATTTAACTGTTATTGGTAACTCAATAGCTAATTCCAATGTTTCCTCAAGCAGTTTAGAGATAAACTCTCTCGCTGAACTCCCTGGAGTAACACAATCCAGTTTTCCAGTGCAATCATCAAACAGTTGAACAGCTCCTGAATTCCCTTTGCTTGTCTTGTTTTCTTTTCCATGTAAAGGGAGCTCAGGCTTCAATATATCTGGGGATTGATTACTAATGATAAAGACAACATACGGTAGAGGACACAAATTGTTATTAAACAATGATGCACTTTTCAACTAAGTACAGTAAAGCAAGAATGGGTAATTAGTTTTACCTGCTAAGCGAAAATCTAGACTCCCGAAGGTAACCGATCTTGGGTGAAGCAAATAAAGAAGAAGGCGAAGTAAAATTCACTGAGTTGAATGAGCGATCATTGCGTATGGACTTGATTTGTTCAATGGGTGAAAGACTGCTGATATAATTAAAGACTGGTGAATCCTGCATGTTGACAAGCATCATTTTTAATCTAACATAGAGTCTTAAAAACCTGGTCAGTCGCAAATGATCACGACAAGAAATCTGAAGTACAAACAGCAGAGCTCAACAAATCACTAAGAGAAAATAAGACCAGTAACCAAGCACATGAAAGAAAAGCAAAATAACCCATCTCAAATCACCACATGCATCAGAGATTGAATTTTCATACACATGTCAATTTTTCAAGTCCAACAAATTGTTATCTTTCTGAAGATATTAACTATGCATAGCATGCTATAAACAAATCATATTATTATGGCCTTTGTTTGCAGTACACGACATATGTACAGAGGAACAAATCCATGAACTGAATTCATTCTATTCCAAAATATTCTACCAAATCAACACTACAAAAACCTGACGCTAGACAGAATTGGAGCAATTTGCGAAAGCCATTAGTCACACAAAGCACTAGTACCTCAGAACCCAATTTGAAAAAAAGCAACAAAATTGAAAAATAACAAATGCCCAGATTAAAAATCAGGAAAAAATGCTCAAATCCAAACGACAACCCCATAAGCTCAGTCGTTCTCTTCAAACTAAATTAACACACTGAATAAAAAAAAATTAAAAAATTAAAATGGGAATATTAACCTCAAACTTGGAAACAGAAGCGACAGTGATCTGTTTCTTGTCTGGAGTGTCCATTTCTGTAATCTACTTTGTCCATTTTCAGTCGCTCCGCCACAAAGCCTCTTCTCTCTGAAAGACTGAAACTGAAACTCACACACACTTGCAAAGTGAAAGCATTTGATTGATTGAGAGGCGGGAAGGCGGGAAAATGTCAGAAATTTGATTTTGTTTTTTCTTGGTTTGGTCAAACACGTGCGGGTCCCAGCTTGACAAGCGGTTCTATTACTACTTGTATTATCTACATGACGCGTGTCATGCGATGGCGATAGAAAAGTGGTACAAAATTCTAATGATTACCCAATGGCGATAAAAATAAAAATATATTGTTAATTTTTTACTTAACATTGGAATATCATATAATTTTATGGTTATTTACTCGCCGTTACGCCAGATTCTTCTGATCAAATAATACAGTAAAATTTTTCTATAATCATAATGTTAGAACCAAATTAATTTCACTTCTATAAAAAAGTTATAGCTTAATAAAAGTATAATTGTAAAAATTATTATTTTGACTTACTTATCCTTAGTACAAGTGATGTAAAGTAAAATATACGATAATTAATTAATGAATTATGTAAAATATAATGTACGGACAATGATAAAAGATATAGACATAATTTAAAAAATTAATGCATATATTTATGCAGTGTTGGGATTATACAAAGTTATTTTAAAAGTGTAAAGAGTAAAGTATTGTTCCAATTAATTAAAAAAAATTATTTCATCTTAACCTTTAATGCAATAAAGCATTTTTATAAACAATTATTACTGGATTCAAATTCTCTCCTAGGCATTTTCTCTCATAGTCCTCCTAAACTTTTAAGGATCTATTGACATGTGTCATTAATGAAATTAAATAACTAAAATTTTGTTTTAATTAATTTTTACCTAAATAGACATCAAAACTCACGTGTGACTCTTGTCAAATTCTTTTCCTCTCAACTCTTTATATTTTGACACCAATTTCCAGCAAATTATTGAAAAAAAAAAAGGCAAAAAATGGAAAAAAGTGATTGGCAACAAGGTGTGCATCTTAATTTCAAAATTTTCCTTTTCTTTACTGTTTCTCGAGGTTCTATAATTGTTGTTTTCGCGGTCAGTTGCAATTCAATGAACTAAATTAGTAGTGAATTGCTATTACTAGGCATATAATTCTATTGCTACAATTTTACTGTTGTTTAGCTATTTTTTTGAGTTTATAGTTGCTGTTTTGTTGTCTTTTTTAGGTTTTCAACTGTTGTTTGCTGTTTTTCTAGGTTCTGTAGTTGCTATTTCGGGAAAAATAAAAATAAATGTGATCTTGAATTATTTAACTCCTATGAAACATCTTTAGCTATTGCATTTTTTTTAATTGTATTATTATTGGCGGGATGTGTGTTGAATAGGGATGACAAAGTCCAGATTCGGATCTAAATTGATATTTCTATATTCGGATCCGCATTCGAATCCACACATTTTTTTTGCGAATCTATATGTGGGTAATATCTGCAGGGATTGCAAGCAGATATCCTAGATACCTGGATCTGTATAAATTAAAATTTAATTATTTAAAATATAATTTAAAATTCAATAACTTACCTAATAATATCAAGTAAAATCCAATCATAATTTAATAATCAACAATTCAATACCTAAAACAACATACAACATCATTAAGTCATAAATAAAAATATCACAATATAAATATAAATAAAAATAACATAAATCTAAGTTTAGCACAACCACAAATCCACAAATAAAATCATAAAAACACCACAAATCCATATAAAATAATGCGAATTCTTATATATTTCTTAATTTAATTTTACTTCTATATTTTTTAATTAATCCTATTATCTTTTTTCATTTAACTTATATATATATATTTATTTATTTAATTTTAATTTAACAAATAATTTAATTAAAAAATAAGATGAATATTTATCATTTATATTATTAGTAACTCAATTTGAGATGTTATACATTATTTTTTATTACTTCCCATTTCATATGAATATTTATCATATATATTCTTAGTAACTTGTAACCCTTTTTGCTAAGGGTGAAATGTGTTTGTTACCCCTTATATTGCTGAGATTGTCCTTACAGTAATGATACTGGCCCCAATTTCTAAGGGTGCATTTGAGATTAAGATTGAAACAGATTAGCTTAAAAATATCTTAAAGTGTCCTGTCAGCTAAAAGGTATGTTGATATGATTTGTTACTTGTCTAATAGAAAATCTATTATATCTTTAATAATTTTGTCAAAATTATTATTTAAAAATTATATTTACTATATATTATTAATTTTTATTTTATAATTATAAGTTTTTCTACAACAATTGTAGTTTTTAAGGTACATCACCTCAATTTCAAACAAGACCTAAAACTGCTATCTCTATGTAAATTCCTTAAAAAATCTTTTTTAATTAAAATTATTTAAATAATTGAAGATAAATTAATTTATTTTTTATTTGAATGAAAATTCAATTAAGCATTTAAATAAGCTATTCTCTCTTAACAATTTTTTTTACGCCCATCTTGTTTCATAATTTATATTTGTATTTTAAATTTTAATCGAAAATATGTTTTGAGAAACTTTTAAGAATTAAGAATTATGGAAACTAAAATTATGTAATAAGAAGAAAATAATTTGAATTCTTAAGATTTGTATGTATTTATAAATAAAAACTTGAAAGAAATACTCTTTTCAAGATAAGATTTAGTGAGAAAATTATTAAATTTTAATTTACGAATTAGTATTTTATAAATTAAACTGGGGGTATCTTAAGGAATAGAATTCTATAGAATTCAAAAAGAGTGTTTATAAGGATTTTTTAGGGGCGTTAAAAGCTCCACTCATTTACGTAAGGAATGGGAATTAGGGTATTGGGTTTCATTTTGTTTTACATGAATTTGGGAAAAATACACGGATAGACAAAGGGAACAGCCATTGTAAAGCTGTGAAGCTTGTGGAAGATAGCATTGCCTATTTGTAGCTTAAACTCCTGGGGCTTTGCTCATGCTTTTCTCTTTCCCACTTTCTCATGGAACAGATGTATACATCATGAAATGGAAACAACAGCACAAATTGCTGTCTCGTAAGAGAAACAGTCATACATAGTAGGTTAGGCCTCATGTCCATTAACTTAATAATGAATTTTATGAAAATTGGCTATCTCATTGAAATTACATAGGTATTGGAAACTTTTACTCCAGCTGCATCATCTCATCAATAAAAGCTGGATTTTCCATTTGTTCTTGAGATTCAAATTAAGGCAGCAAATTGCTCATCCCACACTATCTATGTAATCCTGAAAAAGTGAAGGGCGTTTAGATGTGGAAAAACCTTACTCCTGCCGCCGCGCCTCAAACAGATTATGATCACACAAGACTTAGTTCATCATTAGTAGTAGTTGGAGCTTCCATTTGTTCTTGAGATTCAAAGGCAGCAAGCTGCTTCCTCAGTGCTACTAATTCTTCCCCGGCATTGCATATGTAGGCTGAGGCTTGTCTACCAGACAAAGTTGCTCCTTCCATGCTATCTATGTAATCCTGTGAGAGTGAAACCATTTAGGAGACATATCTCTTTTTTTTCCCAATATTTGGAATGAAACAATTATATACAGTTACCTGTTTTGTATATGAGCCAGCAAGGAAGAAGTTCTTCACTGGTGTCTGTTGATCAGGTCTGAAGGGGTCTTTACCAGGTCCCTCACGGTACAAAGATTGCCCGATTTTGACAACCGATGACCAAATAACTTCTAAACCTTGCGATGACGGAAATAGAGCTAAAACCTAATAAAAGGAACCGTGAATGGATAATATGTACTGATGTATGTTATCCAGAAAGTTTCATGACCTTTTGTGGTACTCAGGTCACTAAAAAAAGTGAGATAAACATCTAGGATAAGAAAAGAAAAAAAGCGTAACCTAATATGTATTATATGAATTGAAGGTGTCACTGAACACTACCAACCTGCTTTGCCACTCTCCTTATGATTTCATCATTTGGTAAGGGCATGTAAGGATCGCCAGGCGTCAAAACACATCTGAAAGATAATATGGTTATAGTAAGCAACACAGAATACAAAGACACTTGGCAAAAGGAAGTCAACCAGATTCCATGCACAAAATGAAACTAATAACGACAAGGATAAGAAATTTTTCTTACTGGAGTAATGAACCTTGCCCTTCTCTGTAGTAGTCTTCTGGTGAAGTGAGTGCTAGATCTGCAAAGCAAGAGAAATCTGCATCTGGAGTATACAAAAGGTTATCTAACCCCAGAGCTTGCCTCAATTGCCTACATGTTCAAAACAAGGATCTGTTAAAAAATGGAAATTTCTTCAATGCCTTAGTAAAGGGAAGTGAAGTGAAAGCTGATTTCTTAGGCCTTTAAAGAGCATCTTGTGTTTGAATTCCTGTAACCTCACAAAGATTAGAGCATCACCTTGACCGTTCTAGGTCTTGCAACTCAGTAACCCAACCATTGTATCTAAGCTGCACTGTGACAACAGGAACTCCAACTAGCTCATAAATATTGTTGAAAAGTTTCATGTCCCTCCACGATGATGGAAGCAATCTTTTAATTCCAGGGACATCACATGCTGCCATTAAATAAGAAGTTGAATAAAGAAAAATCGTTCAACTAAATGATTCAGGAGGAAAAAAAAAATTTAGAAGTAGAAATAAATAAGGAAGATTTAACCATCAACCTGCAACATATGCATCAGCTTGCACAACCTTCTTGTCAGTGGCCTGAAATAGAATAAGAACTTGTAAGACACTAAGCAGTAAAGAATAAACTCAAAGAAGCTGCTTCTAACAGATTATATAAACAACAAATTTACAAAGGTCATTGCATTAACTCCATGCCTCCATCAGAGGGAATATTAATAGATGCGTAAAAAAATAATTAGAGCCATATGTGAAACAATTTACCTTAGACATGGCAAGTCCTCTGACATATGTTTCCCCACTAGCAGATTTATCATAAAGTATCTCTCTGCACCCCCACCTAAGATGGAACCTGTTCTCACAAAAACAGATCCCAAGGTTGGGAAAATCAGTTCATCATAGGAGAAAACAAACAAGATTAACAAATCACTACAATGGTGTGAACCTGTAAATACAACTGTACCTGCCCCCTTTATCTGCGATATATTTTCTTATGGGCCCACTCAAATAAACATCTGGAGAACCCTTGAGCATCCGCAATAGGGAAGCCTCAGTCTTAGTCGCAAACAGTGCAAATATAGTAAGCATACAACGAGCACTGATGTTATCACAATCAATAAACCCAAGGGCATAAGCAACAGGATCCCACATTCTTTGAATACTCGTCCGTGTACCACCCTTGGACAAAAACCAATCAGAGAAGCTTATCTGTAAGAAGAAATGAAGTTTTAGGTAAAATAACAACTTGTAGGAACAGAGATTGAAATTCAAACAAACAAGAAAATATGATGTCAATTCTTACACTATCCAAATCTCGTATGTCCTTCAAGGCTCCATCAGGATCAACAAGTGCCTTTACAACAGGACTCAGAACAAGAGCAAGAGCATTTCTTACTTTATCATAAGTCTGCACTTGAGCAATATACGAGGCAAAGTACATCAAAAGAGAATCCAAAATAGGCAAGAAGCTTCAACATGAAAAAAGGAGTACTGCCTCATCATACTGCTTTGCAATCACAGTGCAAAAGATAACATCAACAAAATCAAAATGGAACATAATTCCATATGCACTACCTTAAGCTGATTAGTAGACAAAAATGCGCGAATCCCATGTAATGGAGCTCCAATCGGAAACCGGAAATCAAGTTCTGGAGTTGAAAATCAAAATCATGAACCAAATCAGAGTTATTATTGGATTAGACAATCCAGAAACCAATAGAAGGTGATGTCAAACCATCAAGCATAACTAACCACCAAGCACAATTATCAGTAGTTTTAAGTGATCAAGAAATAACTATACCACCAATTTCACCACCCTTATTTACAAATGTATGAGTATGATCCTTGACAAGTAAATTTTTGTCCGCACCGACCTGCAGACAACCATGAAAAACTATCAGATCAAAACACAGGTTCCATTTAAAGAGGATCTATGATTATGATCCATCATGTTATTTGAACAACATTTTCAGATTTTTTTACAACCCTAAGCTATAATCAGTTATCATCACTATAAATGGTATGGTCAAGAGGAATGATAGTTCTTGTTTCAATGATCCCAAATCATAATTCTTTTGCAAGGCTTGTGTGCTTTTATAATCATTCAAACACACATATCCACAAATAAGCAAGCTTTACCTTTTTCATCAATCGGAACAGATTATTGTAGCACCCAAAGAAAACGTGCAGGCCCATTTCAATATGGTTTCCACGCTTATCGACAAATGAACCCACTTTACCACCAATAAAAGACCTTGACTCATATATATCCACCTGGAAGAAAGGAAAAGGGAAAAAAAAAATTCTTCTAATTTCTACTGCGATCAACAAAATGAGAAAAACACATACTAATTCAAAATGAAATAAACTTTGTAAATTGAAATAATGCCTGCTCTTAAGAAAAATGATGACTGCTGATATTTTTTCCGAACTGCTGATAAAAGCTTCTGCTATTTACTTTGAAAAAATTGAGGTTAAACCCATTTACTTGAAGTTTTGAGTTTAGGCAAGAGGATGAATGGCAAAAGTGAGACATTTTAGGGAAAAAGAAAGTACGTCAAGGGCCAATGTAAACATTCAGAAGATTGAAATCTAAATGAGCAAAACCTCGTGGCCTTGATCCAACAATTCCACTGCTGTTGACATGCCCGCAAGCCCAGCTCCAATAATAGCCACTTTCAGCTTTGGTCCTCTATAATGTTCCGGTTCTGGCGGAAACAAACCCTTGGGAGCTGCCAGGTATACCATCCAATTATCCACAGCGATAATGGAAATATGTATGTGTTTGAAAGTACTAAATTTCTAAACATGAAATGTCTTCGAAAAGAAACACAAAGCAGAAGTGCATAAGCATTTCAATTCCCAACAAATTTCAAGAATACATAATACTCGGTCTGTTCTTCAATTCCTTTAATAAATTTCCGCTGGAGGGCACGCAAGCCACTCAATAACACTCCAAAGCCAGATTTCGAACGTTATCTTGATCTATAACTACAATCCATGAACAATTCTCCCACAAATTCAATCCAAAATTGTTCCAAATACACTGCTAAATCCTCCATGAATTCCCTCAAAAATTCATAATCAACAAACACTACAAACCAAAAGGAGCTCCCAGCAATAAACACATAAAAATCCCACAAGAAACCAAAAAAGCCAAAAGATCAATACTTGGTAAACAAACAAATCAAATAAAACAAAAAGAAGATAAAATTTACCATTAACACTCATATCAGAAACATTAGCGTCCAAAGAAGCCCGTACACAGAATCTTGGACACTTCTCTTGAACCCGAGACCAACTAACACCAGTGACTGAAGTTGCAGGAAACAGAACTGAAGAACCCATATTGAAAATCCTGAGCTGAAATCAAGAAATTCAATCGGAACTCAATTCAGCTCAGCCCAGCTCTGCTCTCTTTTGCTTCGATAACAAAGTATTTTGCTTTGATATCAACAAAGATTAGTCAACATCAACAAAATTTAATTAAGAAACTAAAATAATACAAAAGGGTATCTTTGAGTATAAGAATCTAACGAGATGCTAAGGAAGAGAGTTTTGTCAGGGAACTGAAATGTTTTAGAGAGTTTGGCAAATGGCGAAGTGCTTCTTTGTTTTATTTTTTTTATTTTTTTCCTTTTTGTTATCACACAACATTTGCGCTTGTGGAGAGCACAAAATGTTGGTGACTTTGTCACTGACGATAATGGATGGAGTGTCAGTGACTAAACAAAGCAACTAAAATTTTCCACGAGAGGGAATGATAACCATAAGCAGTAATGTTTAATTTAATTTGATTTTAATTGGGTGATTAATTAATTTATTAGTTATGCATTTATGTAAAAGATACCCTTATCTTTGGTCGGGGTTGAGGAAAGTCCACGATGGTGCGTTGTCACATAATTTTTGGGCCGACCATTTCTGGTTTCGGCTTATATCCTTTTGTAATTTTATGCCGTTTTTTACTTTTTTTTTTTTTGGTTGCTAGATTATATCAAAGAAAAATAGAAAATGTGTAAAGAGATTTTTGACTTTTGAGCATGATTTTTTTTTTTATGTTGAAAAAAATCTGTTTGAAACTCGGAACCTCCTATGTCGACTTTAGAATGTCACAGTTTTGATATTTAGGGCCATAATATGAATTAGAAGTGGCAAAACAAATAAAAATTGAATACTAAATGAATTTGGTCAAAATTTAATGGATTTAAATTCAATGTGATTATTAAATAAATTGTAATATTATGATTTGGATTCGATTTATTTATTAAATAAATATCGTTTGATTCATTTATTGTACAAAACTAAACGGATCGAATCATATCTAGTTTGGATTCATCTATAATTTATTTAATTCATTTATACAGAATTAATAATGAATCAATCGAATATGGATCCATTTATAATTCATTTACAAAAATTATAATTGATAAACAAAAATCAAACAAAAACAAAATAAAGAGTGGGACTATTGGCACCCCTGTAAATATCTTGTAACACCCCTTTAGTTATTTTATAATTTTAACATTTATTAAAATTACATAGTAAGAATTTCTAATTAAACTCCTACTCAAAATCAAATAATTTTTCCCCTTAAAAGTTCCTTATACGGCATGTTTTCATTTAAGAATTTTAAAATCTTTATACGGCATTTGGTATAAACTCTCTTTTATTTCTTAAACCCTAATATAAGAGTTTCAAATTTAAGAAAAAATAATCGTGCAAACAGATGAGGATGATAATAAAAAAATAAGTTTGTTATTATTTTATTGTTTTAGAATTATAATGACAGGGGGAGTGTTGAACAATGTTCAACAAATATCCCCTTAATAAATGTCAACTGTATGGTTGATTATTGCTGAATAAATTACTATTGTTCGAGTTTTGTGTCTTGTATTAACTTATGTAATATCTGTACAATGATTGTGAAGGAGGAAAGTTCTACTTTTACCATAGATGTCATTCTTGATAATAAAGTAGATGTTATGGATTACACTGCTGCATTCACTACTGAAGAGGTATAATGCTAAATAAATCTTCTTACATATATTTTCTTTCCTTTGAATCGTTAACTAATATATTATTAAACAATGGGGTTTATACTAATAAATTTAAATTAAGGGTATTTTTGTCATTAAAGGGCTGTTAAAAGAATTTTATAATATTTTTAAATATTTTAATGGAGTTAATAAAAAAAAAAAGGTGTTGAGAGATATTTAGAGGGGTGCCAATAGTCCCACTCTAAAATAAAAACTTATAAAATGAACATCCTCCAAAATACAAATAAATCAGTGAACTCAAACCCGAGTTCGATTCGTTTATTTAATTAATTAATTCAAATCACCCAATGAATTAATTTTTTCAAATTTAACCTCATTTAATTTGAATCGAATCGAATAAATGAATTTTGATCCGAATCATCACCCCTTAAATATGATGTATCCACTTGAAAAACACATATAAAAATCTTATCCAACTGACATATACGAGTACCAAACAGTGTGGGGAAAAATGTGGCCTGCCACGCAGTTATACGAATTTTAATCTCTCTTTTCTTGTGTCACCGGAGGCATTGGCTGGATGGCCAAAGATTAGGGTTCAAGTCTACAATAGAGAATCTAAAATTTTCCTCTTTGAATGTTCCTAAATGTTTAGCACAGTTTTTCAATTTATACTTGATAGGTCCAACTATATATGCTATAATATTTCTCTCTTTTTTTTTTTTACAAGCCAATCTTAATTTAGAAGTGAATCATAATAATGGGTTTGTAAAGAAATGAAATTTTTGGTAATTAGCCAACAAAAAGGATAAAAATGGATTAAGCGAAAGAAGCTAATACTCAAAAGTAAGTCGAGTACTTGGCTATCAAATTAATGTTCTTGCTCATTCATGCAACATTGGACTACCAGAGAAGTTCAGGGGCACAAAAGAGATGAGAGATCCACAATTTTTTTGAAGAAAATATTTTACATAAACTTAATTATATGGCATAAAATGATTGGCTGAAATAAAACTCAAAAATAATAAAAATAACACGCGTTTGCCTGGGTCATGGGGTCTTTTCAACCAACTAATTTACTCGTGAAATAAACTTTATGAGCAAGAATATTGAGGTACTTCCTTTTGCTAGCAGAAACTCTGTAAAGATTTCCCGAAACGTGAAAAATGAACCCTTTTAAAAATAATGAAACAATGTGCCAACCTTAAACTAATATTATTAGAAGCTACAAGCGAAAACATGTGATAAGTTTTTCTCATAATTTATTTTCTCCTTTGTTTTGATTTAAATGATATGTACATATTCATTTTTAAATTGGTGAATCCTAGTCAAAATTTCAAACACAACCATTAAATGAGATCCATGGTTCATAATTCATAATAGAGATCTTTATATAAATAATTAATCTTAATAATTTCTGATAGTATCCTCTATCTAAGACGAGCAACGCCACTCATTATAATTTATCACCAAATATAGTGAAACTATTTTGTTTTGATGAATAAAAATTATTTCGTTTGTAAGAAAAATACTCCGATTGCTTTTCACTGTTGTAATAGTTTAGTTATCATCAAAGTGATAAAATAGTGGTCGACTCATCAACAAACTCCACATCAAGACACTTTAAAGTCTGCAAAGCAAGTCTTCTGAAAATAGACATTTATTAGTTACTATATGCTTCGCATCTACTATCAATTGTTCCAAATTGGGGAATATGTGGGTGATCAATTAAAAAAAAAAATGGTAAAATGATCAGTTGATGTCCTTTGTAATAATTTCACAAAATTAGTACTGTACTTTTTGGAGAAAATTTATGAATTACAAGCTACTACTAGCTGATACAATATATTTATCCAATAAATTTTACCTTTTAGAAAATAATAACAATACACCTAACATGCAGAAAGTTTGAAAATTAAATAGAAAATTTTAAGTTACCGCTAGCTTGGACAATACATTTTATTCGATAAATCTTAATCTTTTGCAAAATAATAATAATGAAACACCTAACATGCAGAATAATCGTGAATGAACATTATGTAAGAGAGTTAGCTGCTGACAATTTGACTTTTAGTAAGCAACCAAGTGATGAAGGCAATGGCAAAATAACTCTAAGCTCTATAATATAAAATTTTCAAGTCACATACATAAGAATTGAAAAATTAATTATAAAATTCTTGTAGGTACCTTTTCTATCAAGATATTAGTTGTTTTTTTTATATTCACTATAAATTCAGGACGTCGATATATCCATAATTCTTTGAAGGATGGAAATTCAAGAATATCTACATCCCCTATGAGAAAGCTTGTGAACTTTTCAAGATCATAACAAAGTGTTGCCCAATGAAGTCGCTTTAAGTCGCTTTATTGGGAGAACTTGGGATTCGGCGACTTAAGGTTATAGAACTCTATAAAAAAACCAAAAAAAAAAAAAAAAAAACTTTTCAAGATCATATATCTAATTCAGATATTGTAACTGAGGAAACATTACAATATATTCTTCCTTTCCTCTTGGATGTTTGTAACTATTAACTTGGTTTCGAACAAAGCGTTGGAGACTTGGAGTATTCTATCTTAATGCGTAGGAGTCGAACAAAGCTGCTAACCATAGAAGATAGAAATAGACATCTTAAATCCATACATTCGCAACATTTATTGAAATCTTAAGTCATCTTAAGTCAAGTCCGTTAAATTCTGAATACCACAAGACATGACTACAACTTGGTTTTGCCAAATCCTCTCAACATTTATTGAACACAACTCTAAGTTCTCCAACTTTGGCAACACAACCTGTTCGATCAAAAAATTAAATTCCTGCTAACTACAAGTAATAATCGTTTCTGCTCATGGACAAATCAATAAAATGAATTTCTTTCGCTTGTTATAGTTCTCTTTAGTCTTTCATACAAACGAGCATCAGTCAAGTTTTCCAAATTTTTCCTTACTAATTTGACATGTACTCTAAAAACATAGACTAAAGAAAATGACAAATCAAAGAAGTGAATTAATTTATTAGTCAAAATATATTTTAATTTAGTATTTCCTAACAGTTGTTGTTGTTGTTATTATTATTATTGTTTTTTTCACTTAGTGTGTGATGAGTGAAGAGTACTTTTTCTTTTCTTTAAGAACGTATTTGTTATGCCCTACAACACTTAGCATGGAAAACTTAGATTAATTTTGGAATATAATTATCAATTACTCTTGCCATATTTGCTAACAAAAAAAAAAAGAATTAAAAAGACCAATATTGGGTTATTAATAGCCAACCTTGTCAATGAAAAGTGTATCAGAAATATCAACGTTGTCCTCCAAAATGACTTTGTTCGACTGCATATCATTTGCTGATTCCCCTGGTCTCTATTGACATTAAAGGCTTCTTGATTTTAGAGTATAAACTTAATTGTGAGTACAATCTTAATTCAAAGTGACACAATGTCTTCAAAATTGTTAGTACAATATTAATCTTAATTCAGTTTAGCACTAGAATCAAATTCAATATTTTAGATTCCATAACTGAGATTTTTTAACAAAAGTATAACAGAGTTAATTTAGAATTAAAAGTTAAATATGAAAAATTAAACTTGTTGTCAATATGAATTAAATAAATGGGTTCAACTATGGTGCCCCTCTAACACCATACCCCATATGTTGTCGTATTCTTATTAATTAATAGTAATCATTAGATTTAACATAAAAGTAGTTCAATGGCTTTGATGGACTTACTAGGTTATTGACAGTCCTTGCTGTTTGCATCCGAATTAAAAATGGTAATGTTTCAATATTTTGACTCATAAGTCTAAATTGTTTTAAAATTTTTAACTGAAGTGCATTGACATAGTTTGACTATTAAATAACTTATTTTTAAATTTGCATTAATATACATTATTACTTACTACACACCAAATAAATTGGTATTTGCTGCTACTCAACTCAATATTTGGAAAAATCATTAGTCCATCCTCGCTCGTTAGTTTTTTATTAATTTAATCTTGACGCTTTGACCATATAAAAATATAATTGTACCATTAGTTTATATGATTAAATGATTGAAAAAATCCATTTTAGAGGGATGCTTTGATGCACGCAATCACTCATCTTGTGGTGCGCAATTAGACGCATGCCATTATCTCATTGGTTATGGTGGGGCTGTGTGGCCCATATTACAACCTTACAAATAAAATCATGACACATATGCCGTCGCACACTGTAAGATGTGCGACAACGCATATCGGTTCATAATTATGAATCATGGTGAATTTAATGTTAATTGAAGGTAAAATTTAAGAAATGCAAATCTTTAAGTGTATTTCTTCCCGCAGAAGAAGAGTTTTAATGGAAGATGAAGCGATATGAAATATCTTTTAATCTAGAACGTGACCGATCTACTTCAAGCCCAAAGTTTTTTTTTTAAAATAAATATCTTTTAATAGTTAACAAAGGAATAAATTTTTAAATTTTTTAGTGGCCTTTTAGATTATTGGGCCTTGAAGATTTTGTCATAAATTAGTTCATTTAATCTTAAAAATTAAATGAAACGGGGCGGTAGGTATAGAAGTTTTGTTAAAAGAATATTTTATTTAAGCGTTTAATTGAAATCTCACTCCCAATAAATAATGAATTAATTGGTCTTTGGTTATTTAGATAATTTCACACAAACACACACATATATATAGTTCTTTTTTAGTGCGGAAGTTTTTATTTTTTTTCATGCGAGCACGCTTTTAAGTCATGCAGTTTAAGAGAATTAGTTTTTAATGCTATTAAACCACGTGGCTGTATAATTCATTAAAAGATAAGTCTATTAAAACCCACAGCTTAGGGCGTATCCACAATGAAAAAATGAACGTATCTATTTCTGAGAATGATTATATATATATATATATATATATAGCTTTGGAGGCCCCCTCAAATTTCCTTATTAAAACCCTATCCTAAATATACCTCACAAAAAATATTAAAAAGTTATAAAAAATGCAATGGCACAAAAATAATTCCAACAACTGCCCTCCGTTCCTTTAATCATTCTTTTCTTTCTAATAAATTCGTGAGGGCTAGGATTTGTACCTCCACCTCTTACCCTCAGATAAGAGGTGGGAGCGCATGTGTGTGCGCATGCGCTCCTGTGTGTGCGAATGCGTGTGTGGAGTAACAAGTTTCACAAAATTATCCAATCCAAGAACTTAGATTTTTTTAGAGCCCAAAGAGCAGTTACGCCATATGGTGTGACAATGTGGAGTAACAATTTTCACAAAATTTAAGAAAGTCTAGAATCTTAAGATCAAAGAAGCACTCCATCATATATACTCCAATAAATTCTTATCACCACATCCTTTTTATTTCGAGTCTATATAGTAAGGATTGTATATAATTAATGCAAAATAATATAACATCTAATAATTTTTTTTTAGTTTTTAGTTCATGCTTATAATAATGTTCTAAATTAATAGATGAAAAAAATATATTAGTTTTTAAAATCAATTTTTATTTCTTATATTCTAATTCATATTTTATATAAAAAATCGCTGGAAAGAAATTAATTTATTTTTTTTTAAAATGTAATGGTTATCATTCATGTACGTTGAATTTCTAGTGCAATGACGCTAATAATGTTCAAAAACTACTGCAATGAATTTTACTATTAAAATACTAAATTATCTTTGTGAAAAAAGATTGCATGATTAGAATGATTATAAGCTCATTTGATGGCTAGTTTCCTCATTATAACAACCGAAACACTCTAACAAATCCAATATATATAATACAAGGCACCCAGGCACAAGCATGATTATTGATTCACACCACACATGCATCTCAACTTAAAAATGGTACTCGAAAAGTCTTTGGGGTGCCTACAAATTGAAATTTGGTAACACAATTAATGCTAAGAAATGAATCTGGCCACCGTATATCCTGCAACGACATGGATAGGGGACTGTTCCACCATTCAACCTGAAATTATCAAGTGTAAGAAACAAGATCATGAGTGTTGTTTTACAATCTGAAAGCCGGTTCGAAGTAATAATAATAATGATAATAATTAATAGACCTTACCATTAGTCATCGCATCATTGTCTTGTGAATCTCCCTCCTCATCCTTGATCCTCATTCCCTGCATACGGGAAACCGGCAGCTTACTGTATCATCGTCTTCTTCCAACCACACGACCACGCCAGTATGTCTCAAGAATCTTTACTGACTTCTCATGGATCTCGTTGCTGTCATGACTTTGTAGATTTTCTATCTTTTCTAATCCCTCAGCCTTCTCTACCAACTGGGCATGTTGATTAACATTTCCAATGGCAGTTCCCATATTCTTTTCAGCTTCCCCAACCTCCAAAATGTTCTCTAATCCTGTTAGGCAAACAGTGACAATCCCTGGATCAGGGCATAGGAGGAGATCACACAATGGTTTTATACACCCCGTTCTCACAAGGTACTTGATTTGCTCATGAGTACCACCCGAGCTAGCATTCGAAATTGCCCAAGCAGCCTCCTTCTTTATATAAAATTCAGCGTTTTGAAGCAGATTGACAAGGGGACCAATTAAGCCAGCATTAATTACCGCCTGAATCTGTTCCCTGTTTCCAGCTGTGATATTTGAAATAACCCAGCATACTTCCTTCTTGATGCTCTCTTTTCGATTATTGACCAACATGTCCAAAAAGTATGGCAGTGCACCACAGTTAATTATACCCTGAGTCTGGAAATCGTCCCCCGTCGCAATATTTCCAACCGTCCGCAGGGCAGGAGTGAGCACTGAGGGTGATGGATGACCAAGGAGCGTAACAAGTTGTGGACAGACACCTGCCTCGATCACAGCTTGAATTTTGTCATTCGTACCATCAGCAAGATACGCGAGTGCCCAGCAGGCATCAGTCAAGACCTTTTCATCGTTTGAACGAATAAGCTGTGCAAGCACCGGAAGAGCTGGCCTTATTTGATTAAATGGTGGCTGTGGCTTGCCCCTGCAGAAATTAGACAATGTCCATGTGGCAGTTCTTAGCATTGAAAGCTTAGCATGCTCATTTAACTCTGCCAGCAATGGAATCAAAGCCCCTTGACTAAGCACAAGATCACGGCATCTAGGCGAGTCACCAGCAACATTTCCCAATGCCCAAACAGCCTGCTCGCGGACATCATCACTTGGAGAAGCAAGTAGCTTCACAAATATTGGAACAGCACCGTGGTCAATCACTACCTTAGTATTCTCCGAAGTTCCAGAAGCAATGTTTGCAAGAGCCCAAGCAGCATCAAACTGAAGTTGCGGATAGTCTTCCCTCAAAAGAAACTCAACAAAGCGCGGGACAACGCCAGATTGTATGACTTTCTCAATTGGTGAATTCCTGTCAAATGAAAGCAGTTTTCGGAACAGAGTAGTTGCTTCCAGCTGCACCTTGTTGTCATCTGACCAAACCCCGGCAGCCATCGCGGGCAAAATTTCCGACTCAGTATGGAGATTGAGAGTTGCGGCAGGAGTAGAAATTGGAAACTGCTGGGATTGAAGAAATTCACCTATCTTCTTGAGATATAGGTATTTTATGCTTGTATTAAGGTCGTGCACCCAAATCCAATGTTCTCCATCCGAAATGCTCAGGTGCACTTTGTGTAACATGGGTGTGCTCAATTCTCCTCCAGAGAAAATCTTCATACTGGGGCAATCGTCCAACAGTAATCTTTTCAAAGATGGGAATTTGAAGGCACAATTGCCAGTGCTGAAGCTTGTCAGATTTTGCATTTTTAAAAGCTTCAACTCCCTCAATTCACTGAAAGCAACAACCTCATCTTTTGCGGCATCTTCTGCCAGTACAATTTCTGCTATCGTAACGCATGATTCTATTGTCATTTCTCTGAGTCCCACCAGAGTCTTAGCTATTGAGGATGTTAATAGGTTTTTCAATCCATTGCAATACGATATCTCCAAAGTTGCAAGATTCTGAAAGGAAGTCGAGGATGGCACTAGATTGATCAAATGGTGACACGCCTTTACACGTAGAATAAGCAAGTTGTTCAAAATGGAGGACTCTTGTTTCCAAATGTGCTTCAGATCACAACACTTGTTTGCTTCTCTTATGATTACCTCCATCCCATTTTCAACCTTTTCTTTTGACAACCAAGCGTCAGATCCTTCTATTTGGAGGACTCTCATGGTGTGAAGTCTTTGGAGGAAATCATCAAGTGATAAAATAGTAGTTGACTCATCAACAAACTCCACATCAAGACATTTAAGTTTGCAAAGTAAGTCTTCTGAAAATACACTTTTGTTTGTTACTATATGCTTTGCATCAACTATCAATTCTTCTAAATTGGAGAAAACCTGGGCAATCAATCCGTACGGAGAAAAAAAAAAAAACAAGATGGATCAATTTATGTTCACTCCAACCAAGTCACAAAATTAATACAATACACTTTGAAGGAAATTTAACAAAACAGAAGGGAATTGTAGGTTGCAACTAGCTTATGCAATATATTTGTTCAATAAATTTTACCTTATACAAATTATAATAATAATACACCTAACATGCAGAATAATTAAAATTATGAATGAATGTTGTGTACTAATCTAAGAGTTACGTTGCTGAGAATTTGACTTTTAGGAAGAAACCATGTGATGAAGACAATGGGCAATTTAACTCTGAGCTATATAACATATATTTTCACCGTACGTGCATAAGAATTTGAAAAATTGATTATAAAATTCTTGTACGTACCTTTTTTGTCAAGATATTGGTACATCTCACCATGAATTCAGGACATTTAGATATCCGTAATTCTTTCAAGGATGGAAATTCAAGAACATCTAAATCTCCTGTGCAGAAGCTTGTGAGCTTTTCAAGATCATACATCTTCAGATATTGTAACTGAGGAAATATTACAGTATTATTCATCCTTTCTTCTTGGTTGTCCATGGCTATTAACTCTTCCAAGACGCGACATTTTTCTATCTCAATGCGCTGGAGTCGAACAAAGCTGCTAACTATAGAAGGTGAAAATAGACATCTTAAAATTACACAGTTGTATAGGGTCAAGTGCATTAAATTCTGAATACCACAAGACATGCCTGCAACTTGGTTTTGCCAAATCCTTTCAACGTTTATTGAATGCAACTCCAAGTTCTCCAAATTTGGTAATGTAACCTACTCGATCAAAAAAATTAACTTGTTAATTACAAGTATCAATCATTTCTGTTGATAGACAAATCAATAAAATTACTCTTTCTCTTGTCAAAGTTCTTTTCAGTCTTTCGTACAAACAACCGTTAATCAAGTATTCCAAATTATTCCACACTAAATCGATATATGTATTCTAAAGACATATATATTAAAGAAAATGATAAGTCATAGTATGAATGAATTTATTGGCCAAAGTTTTTTTATTTAATTACAACATCTTTAGTATTTCGTAACATGATGATGTTGTTG
The DNA here is from genome assembly GCA_030448925.1 of Citrus cavaleriei. Lineage (NCBI taxonomy): Eukaryota > Viridiplantae > Streptophyta > Magnoliopsida > Sapindales > Rutaceae > Citrus > Citrus cavaleriei. The sequence continues at coordinate 36,286 of JAUJEN010000435.1, forward strand.
TTGTTATTATTATTAATTCACTTGTTGCGTCAAGTACCTTTTCTTTTCTTTGAGAATGTATTTGTTACACCCTACAACACTTTGAAGAAAACTTCTGAATAATTGTGAAATATAATTATTAATCACTCTTGTCATATTTGCTGACAAACTGGAATATACCAAACAAAAAAAGTTTATAGAGAATTATTAAATCCATTGGGTTATTAATAACTGACCTTCTCAATGAAAAGTGTATTAGAACTATTGACATTGTCCTCCAAGATGATTTCATGGGACCGCATATCATTTGCTGATTCTTCTTGTCTCTGTTGACATTGAAGGTGTCTCAATTTTAGGCATAAACTTAATTGTGAGCACAATCTTAAAGGATAGACAGAAGATCTTTAAAACTTAGTTCAATTAGTTTAGTATTAGATTCAAATTTGATATTTTGGATTTCATAATTCAGATTTTTTAATAAAACTTTAATAGAGTTAATTTCAAAATAAAAATTAAATATGAAAAATTAAACCTCTAACTATGGATTTAAATTAGATAAATAATAATTATTCTCTTAATAATTTTTTCAAGGCAAGGGAATGGGCAAAGCCTAAATTTATTTATTTTTAATTACTCTGTTTCTTTCCTTAAGATTCAGATTGAGGTGGTTACGCAAACACAGCTATTTGAAAACTACTTGGCCATGCTCTTTAATATGACATTGTAAGAGTGCTGAGAATATATAAGACCATTAATTTCACTTTTTTTTTTATATTAATTTTAGATATAGATATATTTTTATTGAGAGAAAAGAGAAGAAGGATATTATAAAGCATGAAGCTCATGCAGTACAAGGGCCATTATGTTATTTTTAGGGAGGTAGATTCTGAAGCTAAAAGATTAAAATGGTATGATTATGAAGCTAAAAAATTAAAATATTAATTAAATTGCGAACATTAAAGATTTTTGCAAAATTGTTTACTTTGAAAATGAGGATGATGTAATATTTGAAGACTTTTCAAAGTTAATTACTAGTAAATACTGTGATGCACTAGAAATTTCTAGCTTTAGCCTAACGTACGTACAGACAGACGGACACAGACACAGACACAGACACAGACACACACACACCAAAGAACCCTCTCATATCGATTATTTAAATTAGGAATGATCATACCTTTGACTCTGCCGGATTGAGGGTGAGGTGGGAACCCCTGATATAGAGATGCTTGAGTTGTGAAGGACCCACTTTGACTAATTCATTAACGAAATAATTGACATCTTGGTCTTCCAAATCAGATAACCAAAGATCTTCAATTCCCTGCAGTTTCAGGATCAGCCCATCCTTCAACCGAATCTTGGAATCCAGATCGATTTTGAATTCTCTACACCAGATGTCGGCGTACTCCCATCCCCAAACACCTCCAATAAGTATTTTGTACCTTTCCAGCTTCTCCAAGAACAAGCCTCTCGGAAGAGTGTTGACATCTTGGATTTGTAATTCTAAAGAGATCAAATGCTTCAACTCATGTAGGCTAGCATTCTTGACCCCTTCCACCTCCACCTCCCATTTTTCAAAGCTTCTAGGACCCATATATAGTTCTTCTAAATGGGATAACTTTGATAAAACGTTTGGTGGGATAATTTCTAGTTCCCTACAATCTCTCAGATCAAGCAACCTTAGCAAAGTCAATTCACCTACTTCTACAGGCAACCTCTTAATATCAGAACCTCGTAGGCAAAGAACCTCTAGTTTCTTCAAGTCTCTAATAACAGTTATATCAAGCAATTTGCAATTATACAAACTCAGGGTTTGAAGGTTTGACAGGAGACCAAGTGATGAAGGCAGTGACAGTAGATTCATGTAACTCAAGTTTATAACTCTGACCTGTATCATCCTCTCGAAAAATTTGTTTGGAATTGTTAATGATGAAGATTCCTTATCAGCACATATAAAAAGAAGTTCGAGTTGAGGACATTCCACTACTTCAGGAAGCAAATTAGTCTTGACATCATGTAAGACTATTGAAGTGTATAGCTTTATTGCACTTTCGTCCGACCATTCCCTGCAACCACTAATCTGCTCTTCTGTCGCTGAAAAAACATTTTGTTCAGTAGATGCAATTGAAATGGCAACATCGCGAACGACGTCATGCATGGAAAACAACCCTTTCTTCTGGCTTATATGGTCGAGCAACATGCAACAAGCTTTGAGTTCGTGCACCAATGCGTGTGCTCGAGCTCGTGCTACTTGCATCTTATTCACACCTTGAAATAAACCCATTCCCATACCATACATTAACAAATCATCAATGGATGCTATTGCTGTATATCCTATTAGCAAAAAGATGTTCTTGAGCTCCTCCCCAGCCAATTTGTCGTAACTCAACTTTATGGCTTTATATGCAGTTGGCTGTACATTCATAAGATTCGTTGAGGAAGGCCTTCTTAGCTGTTCCAATGCATCCTTCCAATCAAATAAGCTATTATTGTCCTTTAGTGCCGTTGCTACAGTCACAATGGCAACAGGCAAACCTGCACATTCCTTTGCCACATCCCTTGCTACCTCTTTCAATTCATTACCTTCAACATAATCACCTGCCATCTTCTTGAATAGACTCCAAGCTTCTTCTTCTTTTAAAAAGCTAACTGAGAAATTTTTTTGAGAATCCATCTTCCTTGACAATGTATCTAGACTTCTTGCCGTCAACAGCACTTTACATCCCCTGTGATCATCTCCATGAGGAATTCCCGCCGCCTTCAAATCAAGATTTCCCCAAATATTATCCAATACTACAAGGATCCTCTTCTCTTTCTTCAGTCGATCCTGAAGCCTTCTTGCCCGACCCGATTCACTCTCCTCATCAAATTTGAGACCTAATTTATCAGCGATTTCTCTTTGGATCTTTCTTATGTCTTGACTCTCAGATACCTCAGAAAAAACCACCTGATCGAAGAGCTTGTCATTCTCTGCTCTCCTAGCAACTTCTTTAGCTAGCGTCGTCTTTCCGATGCCGCCGATTCCATAAATCCCGAGCGTGTTAACATCCCCATTTTTTAGTGCATCAGTTATTTCATTCAGAATGGACATTCTTGATTCAAAGGCCTCGTAGTCTTTGTTAGGCATAAGCAAGTTATCCTCCGGAATGATACTGTAGGAAATATTATCAAATCTTCCAGCTTCCCGGACTTTGACAATAGCCTCCATCATCCTCACTGCTTCCTTGCTAAGTTGACAGCGGGTCTTCAAATTAGGACACAACCCCTTGAAACAATGCTTGTTTGCAGTGGTTTCATCGTTTGTAAATTCATCTGCATCTTCAATGACATTGTTGGCCCTTGCAAGCCAATTCTCAACGTTCTCCTCAATCTCTTCCCCTTTTCTTTCAGCCTCATCAACCTTACGCTCTGTATTCACCCTCTCAGACTTCAGATTCTCAACTTCAGTCTTGAGATTCTGTAAGATGCTAGTGTACTCACTGTCACGCAAATTGCTAATTTGGCGATATGCAGGAGGAGCCAAGCACTTTACAACTTCTGCAACAATATCGAGAATGATTTCTGCCATTCTGTTGAAGCCTTTTCCTTTCTCTCTCGCTCTCTGTATAGAACTTTGGAAAAACAATTGACTCGATAGGAAGCAAACTGAGTGATCGCACACGAGTGACTATGAAATAATGGGGCAGAGTATAGATGGAGAACACAGAACAGAAAGAGCAGGTACCGAATAAAACAGAGAGAGCAGCAGGACAAGTGTATAGATGGAGAACGCAGAACAGAGCAAAATTAAATAACAAGGTTAAAGATTACAACAAACAGAGGACAAGTGTTGTTGAGATTAGAAGATTGAAGATTCAAAAGAGTTGATGGAAACAGCGGAACAAAAAAACAACAATGAACATAATAAACAGAAGCAAAGTGTGTCTCTGATTTAAAAATGGGTGTAATAAGGAAAGGGTTTGTTGGATAATGGTTGTGGTCTTCTTCTACTTTTTACGGTGGCAGGCAACAGAGATTACGGATGAGATTAAAAATTCAAAGGAGTTGACGGCAGAAAGCTGAATAACAAACAAGACAACAGACAGTGAGCACAATAATCAGGAGCAAAATATATTTCAGATCAAAAGGGTATAAATAAGGAACGGATTTTTACGAATGACTGGTATTAAGCGACAATGGTTTGCGAAAAGTTTTAAGAATGACACTCCACAAATTCAACAAGTCAAGAAAGGAACAAAAGTTGAAAGTGACCCATTTTATTTTGAAGTGCATGCTATGCCGTAAAGCCAAAGTTCCTTGGCTAATTTAATTTAGAATTGAAGAGAAAGAATGAATAAATAAAGATAAACAATGAGAAGGTGATAGCTTTAATTACGATCATTTGTTATGCTAGTAATGATAGACCAAGTATAAATGTTGAAAGACAGAACAGAATATTTGTGATGTCAGTTGGTACCAAAAATCCTGAATACCTGAGTAGTTAAAAACAAAATTAAATATTAAAATCTACAGAGGAGAATAATAGTTTGCTAAAAGTTCAAGGAGAGAAATTCCTTTCCGCTCATTGAAGAAAATCCAGGAACAATAATGCTGATTCAACTATGTATAATTTAATGTTAATTAAAGTTAAAGCCATCATATTCGTAAATATGCTTCGATTAAAGCTGTTGTGCTGAATATACATACAACACGCATCGGTGAAGTTGTCTTCTTGTCCAAACGCGAATCTTTAAATGTCCATTGCTTCCCTCTGAGGAAAAGTAAGCGTGGAAGATGAAGCAGGCTAATATGCTAAAACCGTGTTTGTATTGTGGGTCGATTTCTTACAAGCATTTCTTAGTCAAAAAGCTTTGTATATATCTGTAATATTTATACGCGGGGGAGGACGTGGAAACTCTGTTTGGTCAACTGATCAACACAGCTGCACGAATTGCTGATCAATGAACCATTTATGTTTGATTTTAACCAAATCAAAATAATAAAAAAAGGTCGAATAAGACTATGGCCCTGTCTGTCAAACACTAGTTTTGTAGTTTAGAAGTTAAGTTGATTTGATCAACCACTTCTATGATGAGAAACGTATAATATATTTATTATTTTTGTTAAAATTATTACTTAGAAATTATATTTTACCACATACTATTAATTTTTATTTTATAGTTACAGCAACTGCAACTTTAAAGTTATAGTACCTCAATAAAATAATATGATATAAACCGGTAGTAGAAGAGGATGGTCTTTCGTGTCTTTTGGGCATTTCATCCAATGCTTGATATGATAAGAATCAAGCAATATTGATGGAATCAAAACAATTAATCAAATGATTAATTGTCTCTATCTTAATTAGTTATTAAGAAAGATTGATTGACTCAATCTTTGATAATCAATCATTATTCTCAAATTATGCTAATTGTATCATTTCCTTTTCCATATTCTAAATACTTGTATAAATTGAGTCTTCGTGCTCATGAATTAATAAGAGTGAAATTTATATTTTTTTTGAAAAATTTTGATGATATACACCGCTCTAACATAAATACCACTGTTGGGTTTCAATTGATCATACACACAAATGGAAACCCCAAGACCAAAAACTTGCACTCAAGAATGAGCACAAGTTGTATAAACTCTAATTCAATAGTAGAAAGCAATCAAACAGATCAGTGAAGGACAATCACAACATAAGAGTTTTGTTGGTTCGCTCACGATGTGACCTACTTTCCATCCAAGAATTAAACTAACTCAATTTCTGATTATCCAATTCAAGGTTAGAAGATGTATATCACTCTATAAAGAACAAAACTTGAGAAGAAATTAAACTAACCACAATTTCTCTCACAAGTTGAGTTGGCCCCCATAAAACAGAATCCAGCTCTTTCTCGCGCCCTCTTTGTATAACGAAATTAACTGACGTTTGACTTGCTCAGTATAAGTGATGCTAACACGTGAGGACCCAAATGACGAATTCCAAGTGCTAAAGAGCCTATCAGCCTATGTATTCATTTGTATAATTAATTTGGTTCAAAATGAAAAATTCGTGTTTGTAATCCTAACCACTTTGCCGTTGTTAAGACTACATGTTGATATTTGCCATTATAATATTGTAAGTTTATATAATAAACAAAATGTTCTGCAAATGAAAAATATTTTGATGGACAATCTTCAGTCAATTGAAAATTAGTCTCTATATCAAATATCTTTAGTAAGAACTTACTAACAATATATTTCACTCAATTTGAATTAATAATTCGAATCATTCCAACTTTCAACAGTCTTCATCTAAGTTTCAAACATTTGATTCTATCTGAATTCCTTTTTGTCAAAAGTAAATGAAAAAAAAAAAATAAATGTAAATGAGACTAAAATTAACCTGCGGCGTGGGTCATTCATTTTATGTCTTTTGGCGTTTCACGTTCAATATTTGTGAATGTATATCAACTTAAAGAAGCAAAGTGTCTTTGAAATTACAGGATGTAAATAAAGCAAAGGGTCTTGTTCATTGCGAGTGACTGCAAAGAATTAATGACTGATATTAAATGATTTACAAAATGGAGAAGAGGCAGGAGAAAATTAATTGTTTGCCAATGTTTTAATTAAGAATGACATTCGACAATTACAACAAAATCAATGAAGGAATAAAATATCCACACTCAATAAGCTTTGTTAAAGTGAAGATACAGGACGTACAATTGTCATATTCTTTAGCCTTTTTACTGTGGCGGGCAATGAACATCATTCAAGGATGAGAACAAAAGCTAAAAGTGACCCATTTTATTTTTTTAAGTGCTCTGCTGAAAAGCCAAAGTTCCTTGGATAAATTTAGATGTGAAGCAAAGAATAATTAAATAAAAGATAAAAGAATGGAATAAATTGGTGACTGAAGTTGGTCCAGTCCTCGACGTCTTTTGTCATCTCCACAGAATTGCCCAAAGATTATAAATGTTGAAATACAGAACGGAATATTTGTGATGTGAGTTGGTACCTAAAATCCTGAATACTTGAGTGGTTAAAAAGCAAAATTAAATATTAAAATCTACAAAGAAGAATAATAGTTTGCTAAAAGTTCCAGGAGAGAAATTCCTTTCCGCCCATTGAAGAAAATCCAGGAACAATAATGCTGATTCAACCATGTATAATTTAATGTTAATTAAAGTTAAAGCCATCATATTCGTAAATATGCTTCGATTAAAGCTGTTGTGTTGAATGTACATATAATAATCATTGGTAAGGTTTCCGAAATGTGAATCTTTAAATGTTCCATTTCTTCACTTTGAGGAAAAGTTAAACGTGGAAGACGAAGCAATGGTATAACAGTATTTAATTTCTTGCGAGCATTTCACCAAATACTAGGTACGCATAATCAAAGTTTATTTAACCAGTTTGTAACGTTTGGTTACTGAGAAAGAGTAAAAGAAAGTTAAGCATTGAAAGAAAATTTTCAGATCAGATGATCATGATCATTTTCATTACATATTAAATCTAATTACAAGTCCTTTTATATCAGTCTCTGGAACATTCTACAAACATCAAAATCATATGCTTGAGCTAAAGTTAATTACAAGTAACAAACTAGCTGCCAGATCACCAGTTTAGTTATTTAACAAACTTAACGAACTGAAGCACCTAAAGAATATATTCCAGAATATATTCCAGAGTATATTCCTTAACATGCATAAACGGTCAATCATACTTGCCAAAACAATTGATGAACATTAATTCACTTCTAAAGAAGCAAATTAATGTTTGTAAAAATCATAATTAGCCAAAGAAAGTACATAATTAGACAATTCTTCAAAGATGAAATCAGTTTTTATTGATACGTTCAACAAATTCGAAGGCATTCGAACCTTCTGTGGCACGAATTGCTAATTTTCTGCACAATTAATCAAATCCACGACAAAGTACAAAATATGTGATTGCATTTGTTTTGTTATATATGTGTTTTGAAAATGGAGATGATCGGTATGCCAATAATAATAAAAAAAAGTAATGATATACTTACTACAATTAATATTGCAGTTAGTAGTTAGTTAAAAAAAAATTACTACAAAACAAAAGAAAATTACACGATAAGACAAACTATTTTTGGTCTCTTATAGATTTTGTACTAATTATTATACTAATTTTCAATATTCATAAGAAAATAATGTACAACAATGAAGGGACTATGGAGGCAAAAAAGTTATTTTATTTTTTTAATAAAAGTAAAACATTTAGCTAAGATTTATTTTGGTATTTGGAAGGATGTACAAAGCAAAAGAGAATATGATACAAACCACACCCTCCATGATAATATAATGAGTTGAACTATTTTATTTTATTTTTTTAATCAAAGTTGGTTGATGTGAGTGGTTCGACACTCTCACTCCTTAAGAGGTTAGGTTCGATCCGTTTCATGGAGTCACCACTTTAATTTTCTCTACGCGTTCTGATGAATAAGAGTGGCAGGTCTTGCTCCCACAATTAGGACAAAAAAAAAAAACTATTTTTTTAAATCAGGTTAAAAAATTATCTTAATTGTAAATAAAGTGAAAAGAGTTGGGATGATTGTCAATATTAAATTTAATCTTGACCACAGATTTGACTAGAAGAGATTGAGAGAGAAAATAAAACTAAGAGAAGATCTTTACCCCATGAATAAACACAAGATGTATCAAAGAGATACTTTTGGTAAAGTCAGGGAAGCTGCAAAACTGCTTTTTCCCGCCCCTTTGTAACGAACTTAATCGACCTTTGACTTGGTCAGAATACGTGATGCACGTAAACCAAGCTGAGGACCAACCACACGGCCACACCAGTATGTCTCCAGAATCTTTACTGACATCTCATGGATATCGTTGTTGTCATGACTTCGTAGATTTTCTATCTTTTCTAATCCCTCAGCCTCTTCAACCAACTGGGCATATTGATTAACATCTCCAATGGCTGTGTCCATATTCTTTTCAGCTTCCCCGACCTTCAAAATGTTCTCTAATCCTTGTAAGCAAACAGTGACGATCTTTGGATCAGCGCAAAGAAGGAGATCACACAATGGTTTTATACACCCCTCTCTCACGAGGTACTTGATTTGCTCATGAGTGTCAACCTTGGTGGCATTTGAAATTGCCCGTGCGGCCCACTCCTTAATATCAAATTCAGCATTTTGAAGCAGATTGACAAGGGGACCAATAAAGCCAGCATCAATTACCGCCTGAATCTGTTCCTTGTTTCCAGCTGTGATATTTGAAATAATCCCGCATGCATACTTCTTAATGCTCTTTTCTTGATCATGGATCAACAGGCCCAAAAGGTACGGCAGTGCACCACAGTTAATTATACACTGAGTCTGGAAATCATCTCCCCTCACAATATTTGTAACAGTCTGCAGGGCAGCAGTAAGCACTGAGGGTGATGGATGACCAAGGAGCTCAACAAGTCGTGGACAGACACCTGCCTCAATCACAGCTTGAGTTTTTTCATTCTTACGATCACCAGAAAGACAGAAGAGTGCCCGGCAGGCATCAGTCAAGACCTGTTCATCAATTGAATGAACAAGCTGCGCAAGCGCCGGAAGAGCTGGTCTCACCTGTTCAAATATTGGTCGTGGATTGCCGCTGCATAAATTAGACAACGTCCGTGTGGCTCTTCTCTTCATTGAAAGGTTTGCATGGTTATTTAACAGTGTTAACAATGGAATTAGAGCTTCTTCACTAAGCACAAGATCACGGAATCTAGGCGAGTCAATAGCAACATTTCCCAATGCCGAAGCAGCCTTCTCCCGGATATTATCTCTTGGAGAAGCAAGTAGTTTCACAAATATTGGAACAGCACCGTGGTCAATCACCACCTTAGTGTCCTCCGAAGTTCCATAAGCAATGTTTGTAAGAACCCAAGCAGCCTCATACTGAATTTGCGGATAGTCTTCCCTCATAAGAAACTCAACAAAGCGCGGGACAACGCCAGATTTTATGACTTCCTCAATTGATAGACTCCTCTCATTTGAAAGCAGTTTTCGGAACTGAGTAGTTGCTTCCAGCTGCAAGTTGTTGTCATCTGACCAAACGCCAGCAACCATCGCGGGCAAAATTTCCAACCTAGTTTGGAGATTGAGATTGGGGGCAGGAGCGAAAGAAAGAAATTGCTGGGATGGAGGAGCTTCACGTCGCTTCTTGAGGAAGCTTTCCTCATTAAGATTTACCTGTTCTATGGTTGTATTTAAGCCCTCCTTCCAAGCCCAACATGCTTCATCCCACATATTTAGCTGCACTTTGTGTAACACGGGTGTGCTTAATTCTCCTCTAGAGAAAATTTTCATATTGGTGCAATCATCCACCAGTAATCTTTCCAAAGATGGGAAGTTCAAGGCACGACTGCCAGAGTAGAAGCTTCTCAGACTTTTTAAATTTAAAAGCTTCAACTCTTTCAATTCGCTGAAAGCAATATCCTCATCTTTCGCTGCATCATGATCATCGTCATCATCTGCCAATACTATTTCTGTTATCATAACACATGATTCTATCTTCATTTCTCTGAGTCGCACCAGAGTTTTTGCAATTGAGAATGTTAATACGTTTTTCAATCCGTCGCAATACGATATCTTCAAAGTTTTAAGATTCTGAAAGGATGTCGAGGATGGCACTAGATTGATCAAACGGTGACACTTCGTTACATGTAGAATAACCAAATTGTTCATAATAGAGGAGGACTCTTGTCTCAAGATGTACTTCAGATCATAACACTTGAACGCTTTTCTTATGATTACCTCCATCCCATTTTCAGCCTTTTCTTTAGGCAAACAATCATTATTTCCTTCTATTTGGAGAACTTTCAGGGTGTGAAATCTCTGGAGGAAATCATCAAGTGATAAAATAGTTGTCAACTCATCAACAAACACAACATCAAGGCATTTAAGTTTGCACAGCAAGTCTTCTGAAAATAGAAATTTATTTGTTATTATATACTTTGCATCTACTATCAACTCTTCCAAATTGGGAAACACCTGCGTGATCAATCAGAACAAACAAAGAAAATGCAAAATGGATAAGTTTATATCCTTTCTAACAATTTCACAAAATTAGTACGGTGCTTTTTGGAGGAAATTTAACAAAATAGAAAAGAATTAGAAGTTACCACTAGCTAATACAATATGTCCATCTAATAAATTTTAACCTTTTAGAAAATAATAATAATACACCTAACATGCAGAAAGTACATACAAGAATTGAAAAATTAATTTTAAATTTCACGTACCTATCTAATACGATATGTTTATCCAATAAATATTAACCTTTTGGAAAATAGTAATAATAATACACCTAACATGCAGAAAGTATATATAAGAGTTGAAAAATTAATTTTAAATTTCATGTGCGTACCTTTTTTGTCAAGTCATTAGTAGTTCTTTTAAATCTCACCATGAACTCAGGACACCGAGATATCCATAATTCTTTCAAGGATGGAAATTCAAGCATATGTACATCTCCTGTGCTGAAGCTTGTGAGTTTTTCAAGATCATACATCTTCAGATATTGTAACTGAGGAAACATTACAATATTATTCTTCCTTTCTTCTTCTTGGTTGTCCATGACTATTAACTCTTCCAAGACATGACATTTTTCTATCTCAATGTATTGGAGTCGAACAAAGATGTTATTGCTAACCATAGAAGATGAAAATAGACATCTTAAATTCATACAGTTGTACAGGGTCAAGTGCGTTAAATTCTCAATACCACAAGTCATGGCTGCAACTTGGTTTTGCCAAATTCTCTCAATATTTATTGAACGCACCGCCAACTTCTCCAACTTTGGTAACGCAACCTGGTCGATCAAAAAATTAACTTCTTGCTTGATGGACAAATCAATAAAATTAATCTCTTTGTCATGTTATAGTTCTCTTCAGTCTTTCATACAAACAAGCATCAATCATGTTTTCCAAATTATTCCTCACTAATTTGATAGGTACTCTAAAGATATATATTCAAGAAAATGTGAAGTCATAAATGTTAATCAATTTATCAGTCAAAGTATATTTTCATTATTAGAAATTACAAGATCAACAATGCTATACTGACAAAAAATTGAGTTACAAAATTTTCACAAAAACTAAAAAAGATTGTCAATATCCGGGTAGTTATCAATCAACTTGCTTCTTCTCAAGACATTTTAATATTTTCATGCTTTTGTCAAAATTTAAAAACCCACTTTTTTGGGTCAAAATAGCATTTTCCTTACAACATATTTGGAATTCCCTAATACATATTTATTATTATTATTATTAATATCATCATCATCATCATCATCATCAATTCATTTAGATTTTGAAGTATAAAAAAGCTGACTAAAGTGTTTGTAAACACTAAATTTTAAAGTTTACGCTGATATGATTTTTCACTTGTATAATATAAAATTTATTATATCTTTAATAATTTTATAAAAATTATTATTTAAAATTTATATTTACTATATATTATTAACTTTTGTTTCATAATTACAACTTTTTTTTCACAGCAGCTGTAGCTTAAAAGCTACAACACCTCAATCCCAAACGCACCCTTAGTTTGTCAAGAGTACCAATTATTTTCTCTGAGAATGTATTCGTTACACCTACAACACTTGATATTAAAAGTCATATAATTATTAATTACTCTTGCCATATCTGCAAAAAAACAAGAATATCGAAGGATGAAAAAGCAAAAATCAGAGAATTAAAAAGGCCATTGGGTTATTAGTAACCAACCTTCTCAATGAAAAGTGTATTAGAAATATTAACATTGTCCTCCAAAATGACTTCATTTGACTGCATAGCATTTGCTGATTCCTCCAGTCTCTGTCAACATTGAAGGCATCTTGATTTTAGAATATAAATTTAATTGTGAGCACAATCGTTAATGACAAGTGACACAAGACCTTTAAAAATTAGTACAACTTAATTTAGAGAAATTCTAGAATACATCTGTTGTACTATGTCACCCATACAACAAGTAAATAATGTCATGACATGTGTGTATTTATTTTGTAAACTATCATGCAAGTGGTGGTTGTATTAAACTCAATTACACATGTCATGCATGCATTAATTAGTTGTAATACAACAAATGTATTCTAGAATTTCTCCTTAATTTAGTATTAGATCGAAATTCGATATTTTGAATTCCATCATTGAGATTTCGTTAGAAAACATAATAATAATAGAGTTAATATAAAAATAACAATATGAAAAATTAAACTTGTTGCCCATTTAGATTTGATAAATAATGAATATTCTCTTAATATGATTATTCTAAGAGTACGGAAAATATAAGACAATTAATTATTTTAATTTTTATATGAATATTGCCAATTTTACTGAAAGAAAAGAGAAGAAGAATCTTATAAAGCATAAAGCTGACGCAGTACAAGGGCTATTATATTATCTTTTTTTTGTGGTTTTGTTCTGAAGCTAAAAGATTTAAATATTGATTTAGTTGCAAACATTAAAGATTTTTGCAAAAATTGGTTACTTTGGAAATGAGCATAAACATAACATTTTATGATTTTTAAATAATTAACTTTGATGCACAAGAAACTTCTATTTTTATTCTAACTTATAATCTGACATAATGGTTTCATAATTTTTATAAGTATGATGCTACATGCTTGTCTTATGATATTTGGATACGATTTAAGGTCTGAAAAAATGGTTTAAACTCAAGGGTTAGCTAAATTCAGCTAGTAAAGAATGACCAAAGCTTTAATTTAAAATAAAATTGCCGACCTAAATTTGAGAACTCTACACAGAATAAAGTACAATTACGATTTTATTTGAGCTTCTTTATTAGAGGATTAATTTATGTCATCCAAGTCTGATGTCCGCAAGATTTTGTTGTTGGGGGATAGTAAAAAGTTATTAAGCTGTTATAAGTAAATTTTGCGATTGCAGTAAAAAAGTACTTGATGTTATTATTATATTATTTTTAATATTAGATCCCAAGTGAAAAATTCCTTCGTACCAATTATTTCAATTAGGAATGATCATACCTTTGACTCTGCCGGCGGATTGTGGGTGTCGCTGCAACCATGGATCCTGAGAAACTTGAGTTCTGAAGAACCCACTTTGACTAATTCATTAGCAAAACAATTGACATCTTGCTCTTGCAATTCACGTAATTCAAGGTCTTCAATTCCCTGCAGTTGCACGATCAGCCAATCCTTCAAGCATATCTTGTTGTTCAGCCTGAGTCTGAATTCTCTACGCCAAATGTTGGTGCTCTCCCAATACCAATCTCCAATACGTATTCTGTACTTTTCCAGTTTCTCCAAGAACAAGCCTGTGGGCAGAGTGTTGACATCATGGATGTCTAATTCTAAAGAGGTCAAGTTAGGCAAATGCCTCAACTCCTCAATGCTAGCATTCTTAACCCCTTCCACCTCCACCTCCCATTTTTGAAAGCTTCTAGGACCAATATATAGTTCTTCTAAATGGGATAAATTTGATAAAACATTTGGCGGGATAACTTCTAGTTTCCTACATTCTCTCAAATCAAGCAAGGTTAGCCAAGTCAATTGACCTACCTCTATTGGCAGCTGCTTAATATCAGAGCCTCTTAAGCAAAGGATTTCTAGTTTCTTCAAGTCTCCCATAACACTAATATCTAGCAATTTGCAATAACACAAGCTCAATGCTCGAAGGTTTGACAGAAAACCAAGTGTTGAAGGCAGTGACAGTAGATTAATGTAAGTCAAGTTATGAAGCAAACTAAGTGATTAAACACGAGTGACTACAACAAGATGGGGCAGAGTAAGAAGAAAATAGAAAGAGATGGGGCAGAGTAAGAAGAAAATAGAAAGAGTAGATGTTGAAAAGTCAAAGAGTTTTGGTTGAAAAAGGAAAAGTGAGCCACATGCATTGCTTTTGTTTTTCAAAGTCGGAACCAAATTGTAAGCTGTAAAATATTTGGCATTTGACAATCCTGCACCAAATGAAGAAAAATGGAAAAGTTAGCAAAATTTGTCAAATTGACAGAGATGAAGATTGACAAATTACAGAGGGATTAGGTGGAATAGTGCAAGCTTGAAGAAGTCATTTCTTCATTCTAAATCATCCCAAAATTGTTAAGCTTATAAGTTTCTAAGCTTTTGACAGAAGTGAGAGAAGTGTGTCTGGAGAATTTATCTTTCCTGCAGAGTGTGAGAGTACTGGGTATATTTGGGTTTCTGGAAAGTGAGATTCGTTACTCAAATATTATACCCTATTAATTGTTAAATAAACAATTATTCTTTCTTGCCTCCGTGGATGTAGGTTTAATTACCGAACCACGTAATTCTTGTGTCCTTTATTTTTCTATAATTATTTGATTGACGATTCCGCATACAAGAGATATAAAAACTGAGACTAGATAGAGAACAGAGCAAAACCAGATAACAAGACTGAAGATTACAACAAACAGAGGCCAAATATTGTTGAGATCAGAAGATTGAAAATTCGAAAGAGTTGATGGCAAAAGCTGAATACAAAAACAACAATGAACACAATAAACAGAAGCAAAGTGTGTTTCTGATCAAAGGATGAAAATAGTAAGGAAGGGTTTGTTTTGTTGACTGGAAATGAATGCAAAGAAAGACTGATATTAAAAAATGATCTCAATAATGGAGGAGTGACTCAACTCTGAAAAACGAAGTTTTGTCGTATTCTTTTTAACTTTTTGTTGTGGTGGAGAACGGAGAATAAGGATGAGATTAAAAACTAAATGTGACCCCTCTATGTCTTTTGGAATTAACTAATCATCTTAGTTTTATGGCCGGCTAACCGTTGTCCGTGGGATTAGGGAACAGAAATCCAAACGGTGGAGATCACTTGCTGAAACCATGACCCTTTGTTACTTTAATGAAAATTTCTAAGTGATGATAAATAAACCAGGTAGATATTTTGAAGTATAAAAAGTGGAAAACGGAGCCTTTACCGTTGGTTTGCTTTCTTATTCATCTTTTCCCTGGGCTTATTACTCTTTTATTATTTAAGTTGACTGGAAATGAATGCAAAGAAAGACTGATATTAAAAAATGATCTCAATAATGGAGGAGCGACTCAACTCTGAAAAACAAAGTTTTGTCGTATTCTTTTTAACTTTTTGTTGTGGTGGAGAACGGAGAATAGGGATGAGATTAAAAACTAAAAGTGACCCCTCTATGTCTTTTGGAATTAATTAATCATCTTAGTTTTATGGCCGGCTAACCGTTGTCCGTCGGATTAGGGAACAGAAATCCAAACGGTGGAGATCACTTACTGAAACCATGACCCTTTGTTACTTTAATGAAAATTTCTAAGTGATGATAAATAAACCAGGTAGATATGGTAGATATTTTGAAGTAAAAAAAAAAAAAGTGAAAAACGGAGCCTTTACCGATGGTTTGCTTTCTTATTCATCATCTTTCCCCTGGGCTTATTACTCTTTTATTATTTAAGTTGCCAACTCATCCACCTTCTCTACCATCATGAGTTTATAAGATCAATAGATATAAATTTGTGTTAAGATTTTAATTCAAAACTTCAAATTAAAATAGCCTCACCTTGAAGTTATTGTAAAATAACAACTTGAGATCATGCACAAACGTTATATCCTAACACTTTATTACCAAAAGAATTACAATATCTTAAATTTAACTATGTAATATAGGACCAAGACTGTTAATTGACCGTTAGCATCGTGCTAGTTTAATAGAGGGGAAATGACTTTTTACACAAACTAAACTCGTATATTCGTTGAAATATGAAGGGCAAAATTGTTATTCAAAAAAAAATTTGAACACCAAAATATGTATTAAACCCACTTACTCGATAAAGACATCATTAATCTAAAAGTTTACTATATAAATATTCATTAATACCCAAAATACCTTTAATAAGCTAATTATCATAATTTCTCTTATCCTTTTTCTTTCACCATCTTTTCTAACCGTTTATTAGTCTTGATTTTGAACCCGAACCCTAGGTTAATCCTTTTTAATTTTTTTCAGGAGGTTTTGCCCTTAAATTATAAATATATTGTTACAAATCATTCCAAACGCATGAAATGTTGAAGAAAGAACAACTAATAATAAAATTACATTCGCAATTAGGTTGCAAAAAAAATTCAAGTAGTTAAAACAGGTTTCACATGAGGCTGTACAATTTTGTTTCTAGAGTGCCCAGTCCGTACAATTTTGTTTCTTGAGCGCCCATATACCTCAAAATACATCTTGCCAATTAAGGTGTGAATCACCCCCTATAAACTCAGCAGCTCTGATACCATCTATTATGACTCAACCTAGACCTGACAAGATATTGTTCGCTTTAGACCTTAATAAGGCCCGCATAGTTTTGTTTCTGGGGCGCCCATACACCCCAAAACACGTTTTGCCAATTAAAGTGTAGATCACCCCTTATAACCCAACATCTCTTCTGTACTTTGTCGATGTGGGATTTATCTAGAATGTTACGTGAGCTCTTTTGTTTATGGATGTACAATGATTAACCAACGATAAAATTCATTGTCTTAATTTAAAGAAGTTTGAAAAGAAAAAAATTATTGGTGGAATCAAATTATGAAGCTTTACCAACCATAAAATTTTTTTGAGCAAATGAGGATTTACATTGCTAGAGGTGTAGATGAGGGAAAAAAATTCAAAGAAATACAAGTACTGTACACTGTACGAATTTAGATATGGCTTGAAGATGTAAACAGTAGAATATTTGTGGTTTGTCAGTAGCAACAATGGAGGACTTTGCTGGTTGTTTCAAAATGTACTTCGCATCATAACACTTGTTTACTTCTCATATGATTGCCTTCATCTCATTTTCAACCTTTTCATTAGTACTTGGCCCTGGGTGATCAATTAGAACAAAAGGAATTTAAAGACGGAGTTGAGTGTTCTTTCAAAAAAATTCATGAAGTACTTTTTTTTTTTTTTTGGAGTAAACTTAACAAAATAGAAGAGAATTAATTTAAAGTTAGTTGCTGCTAGCTAGTATTATTTATCCAATGAGTACTAACTTTTTATATGAAACCTCGTAAAAAAGAAGTCTTAGCTATGAACCCCATATTAGTCAAGAGATTACTCATATTATTGTTTTCTCAATAAGTGTTAGAGTAATGAAAATTCATATAATGTAAAAGATTTGATGGATCTAGTATAGGAACACTTGAGGCTTGTATCCCCCAGATGCTTTTGAAATTTTTTTGATGATTTTAAAAAAGAAAAAAAGTATTTTTTTATTATTTATGAAAGTGTCTCAATTGAATTATTATATGATGAAAGTGCCACTGTAACTTTAAGGTATTTAATGTTACCCCTAGTTACCGTCACTCTATATAATTTGATAGTGACCACAAAAGCAGAACATCCTTAATACAACTTATTACCAGTTATCATTGCCTAACAAAAACAGAGGCCAAATATTGTTGAGATCATAAGGTTGAAAATTCGAAAGAGTTGATGGCAAAAGCTAAGTAAAAAGACAACAATGATCACAATAAACAGAAGCAAAGTGTGTTTCTGATCAATGGATGAAAATGACAAGGGTCTGTTGATTGGGAATGAATGCCAAGAAATATTGATATTGAAAAACGATCTCAATAATGGAGGGGTTGTTGAACTTTGAAGAATAATGTTTTGTCGTACTCTATTTTAATTTTTATTGTGGCAGACAACCGAGATTAACGATGAGATTAAAAACTAAAGGTGACCCTCGGGAAAGCCAAATGTTGGCCATGTGTTTTGGAATTAATTAATCGTATTAGCTTCAAGTGCCGGTTAATCGTTGTCCGTCGGATTAGGAAACAGACGGTGGAGAGTGTCAATGCCCCACCGAAAAGGGCAGAAGAAGAAACAAAAGAAAAGAGGCGGGCCACGTGAAGAAAAAAGAGGCGGGCCGCGTGAAGAAAAAATAAAATAATACTAAATAATAAAATATCCAGAATCTACCAACAAAGTTTTTTACCCCTTGGCTTTGGAAGTCGCCGAGAACTCATTGCTCGAAATGACTTAGACGGGCTTAAATGCCTCCTGGATACTTCGTGGATAAGACCAAAAAAAAAAAATATCCAGAATCGATATAAAAATTTAAAATTTAAAAATTCACGTATTTTTTTTTTATTTTTGCCCGTGGACGTAGGTTAAAAGCCGAACCATGTAATTTTTGGTGTCCTTGTGTTATTCTGTGTCTCAATATTTCTCAATTTCACTTTAGTTGCCTGTTTGCTTCACCCATCAATTTCTCAATGGGGTACTATTCACGTATATGATACCATCACATATACGATACTGTTCATATATGCGGCACTGTTCACGAGAAATGGTGGGAGCGATCTAAGAATTTTGTGGTGCAAAGCAGTGAATAATGGTGTGAGTAGAGCAACTGTGTGGTTTTGTATATGTCTAGGAAAGTTCTGTCACAAAGGCGATAAGAGCCTAAAGAGTATGAGTTTTAAGTGGGACCATTGTGAACCCTCTAGTCTTTCCTAGGAACTTTCCTGGTGTGCATTCTCACACATACTCACAACTATTCAAGGTGGTACATTAGCTTGTGTGTGATATTTATCAACAAAATGGTGGCGAAGTATGAAATTGAAAAGTTCAACAGGAATAATTTCTCGTTATTGAAAATGAAGATGCGGGCAATTCTGAGGAAAAATAATTGCTTAGTAGCAATTGGAGAAAGACCCATGGAGATAACTGATGATGACAAGTGGAAATATGGGATACTCTCCCAAAATTGTACGAGGACAAGTCGCTGTACAACAAGATTTTCTTGAAAAGGAGACTCTATACCCTTCGAATGGCGGAATCTACAACGGTGACCGACCATATCAACACATTGAAGACTCTATTTTCACAACTTACAACGTTGGGTCACAAAATAAAGGAAAATGAACGTGCGGAGCTTCTACTTCAAAGTCTACCAGATTCATATAATCAACTTATCATTAACCTGAAGAACAACAATCCAGTGGACAATCTAGTTTTCGACGATGTCACAACCTCCGTATTAAATGAGGAAAGCAGGTAGAAAAATAAGGAAAACAGACAAGCAAGTTTGCAGCAAGTGGAGGCACTGTTGGTGACGAGTGAGAGATCAACGGAACGTGACCCTAGTGGGAGTCACATTCATGGTAGATCAAAATCAAGAAGTAAGAAAAATATTAAATGCTACAACTGTGGCAAGAAAGAGCACGTCAAGAAAGAGTGTTGGAACAATCAGAAGAGAAGAGAGGGCAAAGAACCTAAGTCATCAAATGCTTAAGGGTGTGTAGCCAGTATCTCAGATGATGACGAAATTCTCTACGGCGAGGCAACAACTGTTTCAAAAGGTAGAAAACGGCTATCTGACATTTGGCTCATAGACTCAGGAGCTACATGGCATATGACCTCTCGGAGAGAATGGTTCCACATATATAAACATATCTTAGGAGGATTTGTATATATGAGAGATGATCATGCCTTGGAGATCGCTGGCATTGGTACTATCAAAATAAAAATGTTTGATGGTACGATTCGCACAATTGGGGAGGTACGACATGTCAAAGGCCTGAAGAAAAATCTATTGGTACTATCAAAATAAAAATATTAATAAATAATAAAATATTTCATGCACAATAGCCTTTTGATGGCTATAAATAGAGGGGCGTTTTCCCTCATTTGGTGCATCCCAATTCTCAATTTCTTTTCTTCATTTAGAGAGTGCTTTTAAGGAGTTTAGTGATTTGAGAGTTTGGGTGTATTGAGATTTTGGGTAGTGAGCTAAAATACTACAATACTTGTAACTTCATTTCACTAGTAAAATATTTTCCTTCTAACTTCGCGCGTGGACGTAGGCTAAAAGTCGAACCACGTAATTTATAAGGTCCATGTGTGATTCGGTGTCTCAATATTTCTCAATTTCACTTTAGTTGATGTGTAAATTAGTAAGTATACTAGTCGGCACAAGTAATATAATAAAAAATAGAGTATCATCCCACAGAGATTGTATATCCTATCAGTTACCGAAATTATTCTAACTCTAATTTATTTGAATAACCGAATAGGCGAACTTAGATTAAAAATTAAAATAAAATAAAATAACTAGAAATTAAATAAAGATGCATGCAATAATAAAAATACCAAGAGATTAAGACACTAAGACATCCGATTTCACCATAACTAATACAATTTAATCCTCTATCTATGCTATTAAAGTTTATTACCCATGTTGATAGTAAATTTCTCTAATCTATTCAATATTAGGTTTTCAGCCAGCATGAATAGCATCCTCAGTCACAACCCCACACCGGTCACAGGAGGTTGATATAGGGATGTGACGACGAGCCAATTCGGCCTTGGTTTTCAGCCGATCGTGAAGCACTTGCCATAAGAAAATCCGCACACTTTGGGGGCCCTTCCAACTCCAAACCATGCGCCAAAGCCTGTCATCATGCATGAGAGTATCATTCGAAATTGCCAAGTAAGCCAAATGAGTAGTGAACCGCCCAGATTTTGAGTGAGCCCAAAACAATGAATCTATGCCCTTAGCAGGGGACGGGGGATGGAGTGCAGCAATCTGAAGAATGATATTAGAAGGAAGAAAATATTCAAACCGATCCCAGTACCAAGAGCCATCCTCTTTGACAAAATCAGCCACTTTGCCATTTAATATATTACTAGGAATATTGTTGATTGTATACGCTAGAAGAGGGACATCATTAGTCACCCAAAGGTCCCACCAAAACCGAACGGATTGACCATCTCCCAAACACCAGCGTCTACTTGCCAGGACTTCACTCCACACATTTCCAAGAGATTTCCACAAGTAGGAACCATAGCGAGTTGGAAGCATAAGAGGCAGATTGTGGATGTCAACCCCATACTTAGAAATAAGAACCTGAACCCAAAAGTTGTTTAGGGATGAGATGAGACCCCAAGCAAGTTTCATATGAAGAGCACGGCTCATCATAGCCAAAGATTTAAACCCCAACCCACCAGCTGACTTTGGTTTACAAATATCCTTCTAGCTGATCATGCTAAGGCGTTGATGAGGTAAAGAGCCACTCTAAATAAATCGCTTGCATGCCCTATCAATCCTCTCTCTAATCCTAGCAGGAAGAGAAACAATTTGCATGACGTAAATGGGAATTGCCTGAAGAACCAATTGAACCAGGGTAATGCGGTCGGCCAGAGACAAATGAGAGGCATTCCAACCAGAGTGCCACTTCTCAACCTTATCAATAATATTCTGGAACATGTTATTGGAGATCCGTGTGTGGTGAAGAGGAACCCTAAGATATTTCCCAAGATCTTGCGTGACTGAAAAGCCAAGAAGACCCGAGATCCTGGCCACGTCTATACCCCTTACATTTTTGGAAAAATATAGCAGAGTCTTGTTAACATTGACTTTAGCTTCTGAACTATAACAATAAGAATCCAAGACTGCCAAATAATTCGAGCTTGCTCAATGGAAGCTTCAGCTATCAACAAGAGATCATCTGCAAAGAAAAGATGAGAGAGGGGGATACCATTGCGAGCCAAATAGATCGGTTTCCACTTACCAGCAGTAACAACATTATGAATCCCGTGACTCAAGCGTTCGATGCAGAGAACAAATAGATAAGGAGACAATGGATCACCCTGGCGAATTCCACGGGAAGGCGAGAATTCATCCGTCACTTCACCATTCCACAAAACCCGCATTTTTACTGAGGTAATACAAGCCATGATAACCTGAATGAGATCCGGAGGAAGTCGAACTTCACACAAGGTATCATTAATGAATTCCCAACTAAGGCGATCGTACGCCTTCTCAAGATCAACCTTAATCGCAATAAAACCCTTTGCACCAGTCTTTTTTCGCATGGAATGGATAACTTCTTGAGCAATCACAATATTTTCCGTTATGTGACGACCAGGAACAAAGCTAGTTTGGTGGGGGCCAATTAGTTGATGTAAACCGATTGGAGCCGACTGGCAGTAATTTTGGTGATGGTCTTGTAAGCTACATTGCAAAGAGAGATAAGACGGTACAACTTCAATGAAGAGGGGTTCTCAATCTTAGGAATGAGCGCGAGCAATATAGCATTTAGATCCCCAGGGAGGCGTTTATGCTGAAAAACATCTTTCACTAAGCAGGAAAGAGATGAGCCGATCGTATCCCACTGAGTTTGATAGAAGATGGCATGGAGACCTTCCGAACTCGGGGCCTTGAGAGGGTGCATGCCAAATATAGTTCTTTAATTTCATAATCATCCACATGCCCATGAAGATATTAAAGCTTGTCATCATCAATAATAGGAAAAGAGTTCGGATGAGGGTATGCCTAAAAATTTGGAGAATCGCCAGAATAAAGGGATAAATAGAACTGAATCGCATGTGCCTTGATTTCATCTTTATCATAAATCCAAGTACCCGCATTATTTTGTATGGCTGTGATATGATTTCGACGCCTTCTAGATAAAGTTTTATGATGGTAGCATGAAGTGTTACGATCACCTAATAGGAGCCAATCTTTGCGCGACTTCTGAAGCCAGAAAATCTCTTCCTGAGTAAGCACCTTTTCAAGCTCTGTTTTCAATTTTAATTCAAGCTTAAAGAGCCCTTGAGAAGGATACTCCTCCAAAGCCCGCTGAATTCCCCCCAGACGAGCCAGTAAACGTCGTTTCCGCAAAAAAATATTCCCAAAACACTGCTTGTTACATTCCATGACTTTAATCCGAAAAAGATTGGCTGCCTCAAGATAGGCGACGTTCCGATCCCATGAAGTGGCCACAAAATCCTTGAAACCATCATTTGTGAGCCAAGCCGCTTGAAATCGAAACGGATGAGAATCCAAGTTCCTCGGATGAATAATATTCTCTTTCACTAGAAGCAGCCTATGATCAAAAATAAATTTCAGAAGGTGATGAACAGTAGAGGCAGCATAATTCTGAGCCCAATCTTTATTACAAATAACTCTATCAAGACATTTGAAAAGGTTGCCGCGAGACCAAGTAAAGCGTGGCCCATGAAAAAGAAGGTCTGCATGCAATGACTATGAAACCAAGACTGAAAAAGTTTACAGGCTTCTGTGCCCGTCGAAGATCCTCCTTTCTTTTCAGAATTATACAAAATAGTATTGAAATCACCACCTAACAGCCAAGGACCCTGGACAGTAAGAGCAATATTCGCCAACTCATTCCAAAGATATCTCTTGATGCTTGGATTAGGACTAGCGTAGATCGCCGTCATCCAAGTTAGTAGGTTGTTGTTCCTTGAAATCTTGAGATGAATGAACTGAGTATGATTCCCAACAATCTCAACTTCAAATAAATCTTTCCAAAGAATTCAAATACTGCCAGAAAAACCCTCAGCTTCCACTCGGTGAGATTTGTCGAAACCATTATTCTTGATGAAATTATCCGCCTTAGAGCCACTGATACGAGGTTCCATTAACACCACCATTACGGGTTTGTAATTATTTACCAAAGCAGAAAAAGAACGACGAAAGGATGGTGAAGCAGCACCTTGAGCGTTCCAAAATATAGTTGTAATACACATAACAAAAGGTTTAGAGGGAGACGGGGGAATTACTGAGAGAGCCCTAGGGCTTCAGCTTCATCATCCATAAAAGTGTCAGGAACCCTTGGAATATCTTCGTCAGTTAAAGGTAACCTCCTACCCGTAACCGCTGAATCAAGCTCCCCAAAATTGACTCCCCGTATAGTAGGACTATTAGTTCCATCCTCATCAGGGGGCTCTCTATCAAAATTCTGGGCCAAATTGTCCTCGGGCAAATGTTCATGGTGAGGCCGAGAGTGAGAGGATTGTAATGGAGGGTTAGGGAAGGAGACGACACTGTGATGTAATGGGTTGAGGGTTATAGGAACATGAATCGGGGAAGCAGCCTTGGTGTTATGATGGGCATGCATGCCATGCATGGAACTACAAGGAACATCAGAGGTGGCACATGGCATAGACGTGGTTAGAACCTTTGGGTTTGCTTGCATGCCTTGCATGGCTATGGTTGGACTATTTAGTTGGAAAGTTTGGCCACGGCTATGATTATTTGGGTTGATGTTTTCAGCTATGGATTTGGTTGACGGAACTGTAATCTTTTTGGTAGGATATTTTCTCATAAGTTGACTCACTTGTTTTTTTTTCATGCTTCTGGGTTTAGGGGCTAAAGCATTGGGATTCTCTAAGATTGGCTCCATAATTTCCTGATGAATTGTCGAAGTATTTTCCTGATTTTGTTGTATTTCCTCTTCCACCACTTTGCCTAAAACATCAAACCGCGATTCATGAACTTTCAACCCATGTTGATCCTGAACCGAGGCCTTAGGAGATACCCTTTATGAAAATCTACGAGGGCGAGGTTTACGGGTTACCACCATCCACGATCCATACTTAGACTCATTCCGGTTAGAACCCTCCCCGACCACCATAGCCCGGTTTGCAGCATCAGGACAAGGAATTGGCGATTCAGTTTCCAAGTGAGTAACACCACCGTCAGGGCAAGCATCTTGATAATGGCCAAATTTGCCACAACAAAAACAGATCAAAGGCAAATTCTCATACTCCACCTTCTGGATTCTTCCCTCAAAATTAAATTGAGAAACCAGCGGCTTTTCAAGGTCCAACTGAACCGCAATGCGAGCAAATTTTCCTCTTTGGGCTGCGACAGTGAGATAGTCAATCTTAATAACCGGACCAACAATTTGCCCTAACCGCCGTATAATAGTTTTATGATAAAAATGAATATTCATGCCTGATAAGCGAATCCAAGCCACAATACGATCAATTCTATTCGTGGTAACATCAAAATTCGGTGTCCATTGCTGAACAAATAGATAATGCCCCATGATAGTCCAAGGCCCCTCGGTGAGTGCATACTCCACATCTCCCTCATTCTGAAAACGGACCAGGTAGTAGTCATCAGCCAAGTCGATGATGGAGAACCCCATTGTAGAACTCCAGAGTCTCTTCAAACGCTCGTTGATAACTCTATATCCCAAGTTACGCCCAAGAGTTTTAACGACAACTGAGTTTTCCCAAGGTTTTACTAGTCGGTCGTGAACTCTCTGTGAGAAAGCAATATAGGGCATAGATTCGTCCTCCTTACAAAATACATCTTCCTCTTCCAGTTCCCAATCATCCTTCATGCCAAAAACCACATTCGCAAAACCTGCATTCGCCTCCATGGCGATATCATCAGATATGATAAGGGTTGTTCCATCAAATTCAAATTTAAACTTTGCCTTTTTGGTGAAACGGTCGCTCGCCAGTGGCGGTGGAGAGACCTTCTCGTAGCTCATTAGGGTTTTTGTATAGTTTTTAAATGTTAAACAGTCTACTTTTATGCTTTAACATAAAAATATTTAAAATATTTTCAAAAACCCAAAACCGAAAGAAGGGGGAAGGCTTGTGAGTTTTTTAAGATCATACATCTTTAAATATTGTAATTAAGGAAACATTGCAATATTATTATTCCATTTTTCTTGGTCCACGATTATTATCTCAAGGTGCTGGAGTCGAACAAAGATGTTATTGCTAACTATAGAAGATGAAAATAGACATCTTAAATTCCTACACTTGTATAGGGTCAAGTGTATTAAATTCTAAACATCACAAGATAGGGCTGAACCTTGGTTTTGCCAAATCCTCTCAACATTTATTGAACGCAACTCCAATTTCTCCAACTTTGGTAACGCAACCTACTCGATCAAAATAATAACTTCTTGTTAACTACAAGTAATAATCATTTCTGCAGATGGACAAATCAATAAACTTATTAATCTCTTTCTCATGTTATAGTTCTCTTGAGTCTTTCATACAAACAAGCACTAACCAAGTTTTCAAATTATTCGTTGCTAATTTACATATATTCTAAGGACACATATTAAAGAAAATAACAAGCTATAGATTTGAATCAATAATTATTTGTCAAATTATTTTTTTATTTAGTAATTACAACACACTTAGTATTTCCCAGCAGATGTTTTATTATTATCACTAATTCAATTCGTGTGTCTACAATACCTTTTCTTTCCTCTGAGAATGTATTTGCTACACGCTACAACACTTGTGGGATGAAAAATTTAGAATAATATACAATTATTAATTACTCTTGCATATTTTCTAACAAACGAGAATGACAAAGATCAAAAATACAAAAATCATAGAGAATTAATAAGACTATTGGGTTAATAATAACCCACCTTCTCAATGAAAAGCGTATTAGCAATACTGATATTGTCCTCCAAAATGATTTCGTTTGACCGAATATCATATGACGACTTCTCCTGTCTCTGTTGACATTGAAGTCATCTTGAGTTTAGCTTATAAACTTAATTATGAGCTATCTTAATGGATACTGACATGAGATATTACGAAGCATAATGCTCATACAACAGGAAGCTATTATGTTAGTTTTTACGGTGGTGTGACACAGAAGCTAAAAGATTAAAATATTAATTGAATTGCAAACATTAAAGATTTCTCCTAAATTGATTATATAAATATGATACCTGACGACTTCTCAAAGTTAACTTTGATACTCTAGAAATTTCTAGCTTTAGTCTAACGTAAAAATTGACAGAATGATCTTCATAATAACTATAATTTGCAAAATTTAGGAAGTTTCAATATCCTTCTTACATATATGTCTAATTTATTTCTACAAAATTTGTTAATTTAATAAATTAAGGATAATTGTTTTGTATTTTCAACGTCCCAATCAAATGCTTATTGATAAAACGCTTTTTGACATTCCTTAAAATTAGATTGATGAGAATAAACATTACGATGCAAAATAGTATATGCCAGTATTTTCTGCCTAACAATTTCAGATAGTTTTGATAAGAGAATAGTTTACTAGTAATTTAAGGCTAAGGATTAATCTTGATTAGTGGAGTTAAAAAATGATGGACATTAATTTTGTAAGTTATACAAATATGCAGGTCTTATTATATTTGTATACGATCTAAATTTAAGGTTCGGAAAAATATTTAAAACTTGAGGGTTAGATTAGTTAAGCAAGTAAAGAACGACCAAAGCTTTAATTTACAATAAATTGCTGATCTTTATTTGAGCTTCTTTATTAGAGGTTTAATTTATGCCATTCAAATCTGACATCAATAAGATTTTTGTCGTTGGAGGACACTAAAAGGTGAACAAACTAGACTTTTGTTTTTAACCAATTTTGATCACCAAAAAAAAAAAAAAATTGTATTGTCTTTTGGTAATGTGTTATTTGTATTTGCAAATTTTCATATTGATCATACCTCTGATTCTTCCGGATTGAGGGCGAGGTGGGAACCGCAGATATAAAGATGCTTGAGTTGTGAAGAACCCTGCAGTTTGACTAATTCATTAACAAAATTCTGGACATCTTGCTCTTGGAGTCCCTCTAATCCAAGGTGTTCAATTCCCTGCAGCTGCACGATCAGCACATCCTTCAAGCAAACCTTGATATTCAGCTCGATCCTGAAATCTCTACTGTAAATGTCGTACTTCCGATTCCAGAAATATCCGGTAAGTATTCTGTACCTTTCCAGCTTCTCGAAGAACAAGCCTCTTGGGAGACTGTTGACATCTTGGATGTGTAAATCCAAAGAGGTCAAATTATGCAAATGCTTCAACTCCTGAAGGCTAGCATTCTTGACGCCACCCACCTCCACATCCCAATTATAAAAGCTATTACCACCTATATATAGTTCTTCCAAATGGGATAAATT
This sequence comes from Citrus cavaleriei, assembly GCA_030448925.1. Lineage (NCBI taxonomy): Eukaryota > Viridiplantae > Streptophyta > Magnoliopsida > Sapindales > Rutaceae > Citrus > Citrus cavaleriei. Next base: position 64,939 of record JAUJEN010000435.1, read on the forward strand.
TGACAAAATATTTGGTGGAAAAACTTCTAGTTCCCCACAATCTCTCAAATCAAGCAACTTTAGCCAAGTCAATTGACCTACTTCTACTGGCAAGTGCTTAATACCACAACCTCTTAAGCAAAGGATTTCTAGTTTCTTCAAGTCTCCTACAACACTTATATCAAGCAATTTGCAGTAATACAAACTCAGTGTTCGAAGGTTTAACAGGAGACCAAGTGATGAAGGCAGTGACAGTAGATTCATGTAAGTCAAGTTTATAACTCTAACCTGCATCATCCTCTCGAAAAGGTTGTTTGAAATTGTTAATGATGAAGATTCCTGATGATCAGCACATACAGAAAAAAGTTTTAGCTGAGGATATTCCGGTTGTACTCCATCAGGAAGCACATTAGTCTTGATGTCACGTAAGACGATTGAAGTGTAAAGTTTTATTGCACTTTCATCTGACCACTCCCTGCAATCGTCAAACAGCTCACCTGTCGCCGTAAACACATTTTTTTCTGCAGATGCAATTGATATTGCAACATCACGAACAACATCATGCATGGAAAGGCCTTCGTATAGCAACAAACAGGAAGCTTTCAGTTTGTAGACCAACGTACTTACTCGATCTCGTGCTTCTTCCATCTTACTGATACCTTGATATAAACCCAATCCCACACCGTACCTTAACAATTTATCAATGGATTCCACGTAAGCATATCCTATTAGCAAAAAGATGTTCTTGAGCTCCTCCCCTTCTAACTTGTTGTAACTCAACTCGATGGCTTTATATGCGGTTGGCTGTATATCTTTGAAGTTCATTGAGGATGGCCTTCTTAGTTGTTTCAACGCATCCTTCCATTCAAACAATCTCTTGTCCCTTAATGCCCTTGCTACCGTGACAATGGAAACAGGCAAACCTGCACATTCCTTCGCCACCTCCCTTGCTACACATTTGAATTCACTGCCTTCGACATAATCGCCTGCCATCTTCTTGAATAGACTCCAAGCTTCTTCTTCTTCTAAAGCACCAATTAAGAAATTTTGTTGAGAATCCATCTTCCTTGACAACACATCTAGACTTCTTGTCGTCAACAGTACTTTACATCCCTTGTGACCATCTCCACTTCAATAACAACAAACGCCAAAATTATTGCTCATTTTGAAGCTAAGAACTTCAAAAATAACCGCTCGGGTTGCCCCAAAGCAAAGATTTTTTGATTCTGTTGCAACCAATGTTAAGTAAATAAAAGCACTAGGTCGGCCAGGATACTACTTCCACCCCGGCATGAATCACCTCAGCCAAATGGTACGAGCAGAACAGGGGTAAGGGCTTATCGTGCCAAATAATAATTACCTTGTACTAGGGAGCCGGTGTAACCAGTGCGGTATCTAGACAAGCTTATTATTATTTGTCGACGAGAAGTCAAAACATCCACAAAAACTAGAGGGGAAGAGAAAATAAATTTACCAAATAAAGCCCATGACACATGTTGAGACTTCACCTTCAACCCAAGCTTGAAAGAAAATTAGTTACTCATAATTGAACTAAGGGCAAAATGAGAATTTATTAAAATACGTAGAAAATACAAGATAGAGAAGGAATTACAGAAAATAAAGTCCAAAAATGGATTCAGAGATATCAAATTAGGGGGGGAGGCCCCCTTTTTATAGATACATCGAAAATCGCCATCGATTAAAAAATGGACGCATCATCCAACAAGATGCGGTTTGACCACGTTGAATAAGTTTGGTTGAAAATAATCTTGTATAATGCATGTACCGTACGCGAGATTTTTGGTCCACTGATATGCTGCCACGTCACCATCAACAGTACATAAGAATTTTAGTCCAACAGGATCATGACACCTCATCAGTCAATGCCACATCATCGAATGCCGCCATCGATCCGAACAAAGGTCGTGAATGTGACGATGCATATAATGGCTATTTTTCCTTTTATGCTTCTCTTAAGGTTTTCAACCGTCCTGAGTTCAAAAGTGATGTCCGTTTTGCCGTCTGATCTCTCGTTTATTGTGAAATGACCATGATGCCCCTAAAATACATAAAATACTTAATTAAAATAAAACACACATAATTAAATTACAAGAAGCTTAAATATATAAAAGTAAGGGTTGTTAGTAAGACGTGAAATGTAAAATGACGATTTTCTCCTTTATAAATATACATTTTCTAACACTCAACAGGGAGTGCAGACCAACAATAGTCACTTTACAATTAGCTAACAGATCTCATGCATACCCTGAAGGAAAGATAGAGGATGTATTGGTGAAGGTTGAAAAATTCATCTTTCCAGTGGATTTCATTACGCCGACTTCGACAAAGTTCCCATTATACTTGGAAGACCTTTTCTAGCAACTGGGAAAACTTTGATAGATGTGCAGAAAAGAGAGCTCACCATGAGAGTGAATGATCAGCAAGTCACATTTAATGTACTAGAGGCTATGAGGAATCCTGATGAAGTAGAAGATTGCAATTTCCTAAGTGTAGTGGATCTTGTCACAAAAATGGACAAATGCTGCAGAATGTACTTGACAAAGTCACCACCTTTGAGGACGAAGAGAAGATGTTAACAATCCAAACAGACGATGGACAAACAAGAATCGATAAGTACAACAGTTGATTGAACACCAATCTTTCGACAGGAAGTAAAAACAACTTTACCATCTATTAAATCACCTCCTAAATTAAAATCATACCTTCACATTTAAAGTATGCTTATCTTAGTCAAAACAACACACTCCCTGTAATCATTTCTTCTACTTTGGATGCAGGTCAAGAACAGAGTCTAGTAGATTTGCTGGGAAAATACAGAAGAGCAATTGGATGGACCATGATAGATATAAAGGGGATAAGCCCATCCATATGTATGCATAAAATCTTGTTAGAGAATTGTTCCAAGAACTATGAGCATCGAGAAGGCAATCCTATTATGAAAGAAGCGTGAAGAAGAAAAATCATCAAATGGTTGATCGAGTCATATACCCAATATCGACATGGGTAAGCTCAACGTGTTCCAAAGAAACGAGGATAACAAAGAATGGCTAACGGTAAGAATGAACTTATTCCTACAAAGACAGTGACTGGATGGAGAGTGTGTATGGATTACATGAAGCTCAATAAAGCCACAAGGAAAGACCATTTCCCACTTCCATTCATAGATCAGATGTTGGACAGACTTGCTGGAAAACAGTACTACTGCTTCTTAGATGGGTATTAAGGCTACAACCCGAGAGGATCAAGAGAAGACTACATTTACTTGTCCCTATGGAACATTTGCCTTCAGAAGAATGTCATTTGGGCTATGCAATGCTCCAGCAACTTTTCAGAGATGCATGATGTCTATATTTTCTGATATGGTAGAGCATACTTTGGAAGCTTTCATGGATGACTTATCAGTTTTTGGGGACACATACAATGATTGTTTACACAACTTGGAAGAAGTTCTTAAAAGATGTGAGATGACCAACTTAGTACTCAATTGGGAAAAGTGTCATTTCATGGTGCAAGAAGGAATAGTGCTGGGTCACAAGATATCCAAGGATGGTATTGATGTAGACAAAGCCAAGATAGAGGTAATAGATAAACTGCCACCTCCAACTTCAGTAAAGGGTATTAGGAGTTTTTTGGGTCATGCTGGATTCTACAGAAGATTCATTAAGGATTTTTCCAAAGTAGCTAAGCCTCTGTGTTCATTGCTGGAGCATGACAAATCATTCACTTTAACAAAGAATGTCTTTAAGTATTTGGAGAATTAAAGAAAGCTCTAATCACTGCTCCAGTAGTTATATCTCTATATTGGACTTTACCATTTGAATTGATGTTTGATGCTAGTGATCATTTCAAGGGCAAAGCAGAATGATAAGGTTTTTTCATTCCATATACTACGCAAAAAACGCTCACTCCAACTCGGATCAATTACACTACTACAGAAAGAGTTAGCGTAGTTTTGCTGACAAATTCGAGCTTACGGTACTAAAGTAACTGCACTATACAGCCATCAAATATTTAATTGCAAAGAAGGATGCCAAACCAAGACTCATCAGATGGATCTTACTGCTTCAAGAATTTGATCTGGAAATTATAGATAGAAAGGGGACTGACAATCAAGTGGCAGACCACTTGTCACGGTTGGAAGCAGACACTAGTACATTGATAAGGAAGGGCATCACCGAAACTTTTCCTAATGAACAGCTGTTGGTAATGTCGCACGAAGTCGAATCTCCATGGTACACAGACTTTGCTAACTACTTAAGTGGATCATGAAGTTTCAAGAGAAAAATAAATTTCTTCATGATGTTAGAAGTTATCAGTGGGATGACTCACATTTATATAAGCTATGCTCAGATCAAGTAATAAGAAGATGTGTTGCAGCAAAAGAAATACCTCATATACTGGAGTCATGTCATGCTGCAACATATGGAGGACATTTTGGTGGTCACAGAACAGCTGCCAAAGTTATGCAATCAGGTTATTATTGGCCCACTATTTTTAAAAATGTTTATGAATTTGTTAAATGTTGTGACATGTGCCAAAGGACAGGGAACATAACTAGCAGACATGAGATGCCATTGACTAACATACTGGAAGTGGAAGTTTTTTATGTTTGGGGAATAGATTTCATTGGACCTTTTCCCCCATCCTTTGGGAACTTATATATCCTTCATTTGGGATTATGTTTCGTGGGTAAAGAAAGCATTACCTACCAATGATGCTAAAACCGTGGTGACTTTTTTTCAGAAAAATATTTTTTCCAGGTTTGGCACTCCTAGAGTAATTATCAATGATGAAGGCACACATTTTTGCAACAAAATCTTTGCTGTAGCAATGATGAAATATGGAGTCAGACACAAGATAGCAACAGCATATCACCCACAATCCAATGGTCAGGCTGAAGTGTCCAACAGAAAAATTAAAAATATCTTAGAAAAAGTGGTGAACCCAACAAGGAAGGATTGGTCTTTACACTTGCATGACTCTCTATGGGCCTACAGAACAGCATACAAAACTCCACTCAGAATGTCTCCTTACCGAATTGTTTATGCCAAAGCTTGTCATTTGCCACTAGAGCTAGAGCATAAAGCACATTGGCCACTGAAGAAATTAAACTGGGATATGCATGTTGCAGCAGAGCAAAGGAAACTTCAACTTTGTGAGCTTGATGAATTACGGCTATTTTCATATGAAAATGCAAAAATCTATAAAGAGAAGACCAAACACTGGCACGACAAGCATATTCAGCACATGCAATTCAACCCTGGTCAATTAGTGTTGCTTCACAATACAAGACTAAGATTATTTCTGGGAAAGCTCAAGTCAATGGTCCGCCCGTTTATTAAATCAGTATCCTCATGGAGCTGTTGATCGTCTCGATGAACAAACAGGCCACGAATTCAAGGTTAATGGACACAGGGTTAAGCATTACATACATCCAGCCACAGAATATTCAAATGAGGTGTTACTCCTTAAAGAACCCAAAGAATTGAACAAAAGAAAGAAGTCAAACCGCGACCTTAAATCAAGCGCTTGAGATAGCCACTTCAAACCAATTTTGATATCTTTTGGTTTTATCGACAGCTCTTCTTCTTTTAAATTTTATTTAATCATGTTTTTCCATATTAACCATTTATTTTTATCCTTTTCCATTATTGCATACTTTATTTTCACTGTAATTTGATATATCTATTTCTTTTAATAATTTTAGACTTAATCTTAGTAAGTGTGACAATTGAATTCCATATTGACACATGAGAGGTATGTGATTCGAGAACCACGGCCTTTTCGTGGGAGTATGTATCCGCTGTTAGAATAAATGGATGCGTAATTTTACCTACATAATAAATTAAAAGCGGAGCCTTTCACTTTACATCGTTGGAGATAAATTGTGATGGACGTATGGATATGGATAGAAATTGCGGAAACAAATCTCCGAAATTAAAACTTTAAACTCACTGCCCGATGATTTTGGGATATGCACATTTAATTCAAAATATTTTATTCCCTCAATTATTTCAAATTACCGTATTTATCTCCAATGAAAAGACCACTATAAAAAGGAGTCACTGTGCTTAGTACTCTACGCCACTATTCCCCATCTCCTTCACAAATCCAACTCTCCTAATTCTTAACTTCTTCTTCTTTTTTTACTCTCAGGAACAGTAGTCTCAATTTGTTACTACTACAGCAATGCCGAGATACAAGAAAACAGCAAGCTGCCTCAAAGATCCGTCACGATTTCAGAGTTACCACGCTGAAGAAAAATATGAAGAATTCATAGAGCCACGTCGGATTCTGAAAGAAAAAGGGTTTCAATTTTCAGACCAACTCACGGGAATTGTGCAAACAATTCATAATGTCCAGAAGAAAGCGAGGATGGCTAGAGTTTTGCAACCACCCTCGAGATCCCATCAGTCAAAGAATTTTACGCTAATTTGGTAAGCCGATCAGACAACATTCGGGTAAAGAAATACACTTGTCCCATTAGACTCGAGTTATCAATGCTTTCTATAACTTAATTCAAATTAATTAGGTATGCTAAGCGTGATAAGTTAACCCCGAAAAAGTGGAACACCATTTTCACAACTCTTACAATCGAAGGGGCATCATGGGCTAACGAGGAAGGGCGTGTAGTTAATAGGATAGATTTGAAACCTATTGCTAAGGTGTGGGTGAAATTTCTGAAATCTAGGCTTATGCCCACCACTCACACTACTACAGTTTCGCAAGAAAAGTTGGTCTTGTTATATGTCATAGTTCGAGGGCTTCCTATAGACGTAGGTAGCATCATTGCGAAAGAAATCTGAGATTGTGCAGTCAAACTCAATTTAACGCCGCTTATTTCCTACTCACCGTCACCAAAGATTTGTGTAGTTTCAGGTGTTCGTCTTGACGCCAGAGATGAACATGTAAAAAATGATGGTGCCTTTACTAAGACGTACTCATTGAGAGTGCTCGAACAACAACCAACCATGGTTGTCACGGAAAGACGAAGTTATTGGGTCAACAAACTATCCAGCACTCGAATGATAACTCAATGTGTGGAAGCTCAGCAGAGGGAAAATGGTCTTTGAGTTATGACCGGACAATCAACTACACTAATTTGCTCTGTACATGAAACGCACTCACCGAAACTTCCCTAATGTACTGCTTTAGCAGTTTAATTTTGACACCCACACCATAAATGCTCTAGCGGAGGCTAGTGTAGAAGCCACTGCCACAGAGGAACCAGCAGAAGATGCTGCAGCCGAACCACAAGTAGAGGAAGAATCAGAAGATGCTGAACCATCTAATCCACCTGAGGAAGAAAGTGACAAGTCCGAGATAGCACCCAATCAAGGTAGGACACCAAGAAGGAACGTGAACTAACCATCCCAAATTAAAACCAGAAAAAGCACATTATTCAAGAAGAGGAAGAGGAAGACCTTGAAGAGGAGCCGCTCATTCCATTCCTCATGAAGAGAAAAGCCAAGGCAAAGCAAAATGACAACACCTCCAAAGATGAAATAGAGCAAGTCGATACAGAGCTATGCCTACACCTGAGCAAGCCAAGCAACTACTTGCGGTCATTGCTGCCATCACAGCTGAGGGCCAGGCAGCTGATGCATTAACTACAAAGCCTCCCCAGCAAACTCCTAGCCAGCCTATTCGCACCAGTCCAAGACAATCCAGCAAACGAAAAGGCAGTACATCTACAGGTACTGCTACAGCAACCCCAACTCCTCTCGCTAGCCCCGTAGCGAAAAAGACAAAGCCATTGCCAGCTGCTTCCCCAAAAGCTTCACCAAAGGATAAGCTGCGCAGTGCATCCAAGAAGCGCTGATAGCATCCCATCATGTGCTGCAGTCCCCACCACAGGGGAGTACTCTTTCCTTATTAGTTTGTTCTTATAAAAAAAAAATTATTTGTCAATTTGTGTGGTATTTTCTAAGGTCTTCCATATCCTTGTCTAGTTATGTGCATTTGTTCTGTATGCTTGTGAGGACACATCACCTTTCAAGTTTTGGGGGGTTGTTTCCGAATGCATGTGTTTATGTAGGTGTTTATGTTTGTGCTATATGAAGCTCTTTATCTAATATTTGTGTATGGATTTGAAAGCCTAATGAAGATAAATTGAGTGTTAGTTAATATTTATGAGAATGCCAAGTAAAGACAATTATAGATAGAAGTGAAAATTTTGTCCCAACACTTAGACTTTGTCAATTGTGTAGATTGCTAGAAAGCAGAGCCAAAAGAATGGAAAGATCTTAAGTTTGGGGAGAAGCAAGTTGATTGGATGTGATATCTATGAAATAAACTGCTCCAATGGCTCCGAGTAACTCCGAGTATGTTACCCTATATGTAATCAGGTCAAAGGTAGCGAGAGTTATGACAGAGTAATTCTAAAAAAATTAAAAAAAATTAAAAAATTAAAAAATAAAGAGAGAAAAAAAAATCCTCTGTCTAAGGCATTGAGTAGCCAGGTCTGTTCATGAGCCCCATGTTCAGCCTTGAGTAAAAGATACCTCTAGATAAGATTATACCACAGATATTGCTGCAGCAACTCTGATCTGGGCATGGTTTGAGTAATTGGGCGTCATCATTACAAGTGATTGACATTCACATGAAAGATAAATGTTACAGTGAGGAGGTTGAGTACTTTCCAGTTTATTCAATGTTAAAACAATCACAGTTTGAGTATGTGAAATTTATGCTACCCCATTTATGAATGAAGTATATCACTGCGGAAATTTATGCAGTCTTTTGGTAATGTTACAGCATATCTGAAATTCAATCAAAGGAAGCACACACACACTATGGATAGAAAGAAGCTTAAATCTAGAACTGATTTACTATGGGCATTTTGTATGATTGGGATTGTGATCTGAAGGTGGAAGAATCCTTGCAAAGTTGATAAAAGAGCTAAAGTTTTGTGCATGTTTGTTTACGGGAAATGTTAGTATGTGTCATTACTTGAGGGCAAGTAATGGTTTAAGTTTGGGGGTGTGATAACTCTAGGAAATGAGAGTTATTACATCAATTCTAGACTTGAATCAATGTCATTTAGAGAACAAATAAGATGTTTTTATTACATTTTGATTACCTTTTGCATAAACATTCATTTTAGTTGGGTTTTAATAAGTTTTGTTTAAATCAAGTAATTTGTGCTAAAAACAGGTGCATAATTGTAGGTTTTAAATTCATGGGGGATCTTTGAGACATTAGATGAGCGAGAGGAGGAAGAAGATGGCCAAAAAGACAAGCCTGTCCGGGAATAATGCGGTCTGTTGTGGATGTTAGAACCAAGATCGAAGAGCAATGCGAGAGAAAGCTTAAAGCGTGGGTCAGCCATAAAATCACGATTTGCATGTTTCCTAATTTAAACGCATGCACGCGCATGGACTTTGGGTCTTTTACCCTAATTTGCAATATAAAAGGAGGCGTGCACTACTTAGAAAGGCGGCAAGGAATTATCATAAAAAATAATTACAAAGGCAAGAAGAAGGAGATCAAGATTGAAGAGTGTTTTTCGGAAACAAAGAAAAGAACCGTGCATAATTATTTGTCGTTCATCGTGCTCAACTTATATTTTCTCTTCTTCCTTGAATTGTTTGGATGTATTTCGAGATCAATATATTTGTGTTTATTTTTCTCATCCAGATTATGAACTAAATTTACTTGTGGTTGAGTGACAAATAATCCAATGGGTTCTTGACTGTTCTTTTATGTTGTTATGGTAATGTTGTAGCATTATACTCTAGTAGTTTTTATGAATACAACTGTTATTTCGATTGACCACCCATTTAATAGTTTTAGTTAAGATAGAGCAAAAGGGCATGTCTTAGCGGATATTATTAGAGTATTACTTGTTCTTAAGTCGAGTTTCCTTGATTAGGTTACCTTGAATCCCATAAGGGCAATACTTGAAGTTAAGATTTGTGACACTCTAGACATAGGTGTTCACCTTGTAGGGTGGAGAGATTAAAGGTTATAATGTCGTACCATAAATATATGAGCAACTGGTCATTGTTAGTAGATTTAAAGGTATGAGATTTCCAACAAGCGATAGCTGCGGATGCAGATTTATTCTACCCATTGCTGCAGCACTTATTGTAACAACTGGTGTTAATTTGGTAAACAACAGTCACCCCATTATGAGAGTTTGATCATTCAACTATGATATTCTCAATTGAATCTTAGACACATTTTATTTAGTTTATTTCATTACAGTATTGTTTTATTTCCATCTCTCATAATTATTAGTTACGATAGAATTATTTGACAATTGTTTGTTTCGATCTTTAGTTGATTTGTGCTATTGTGATTGCTTTAGCATTTTGGAGTAATATCAATCCCTGTGGAGACGATCTTGAATACTTATCACTTTATTACTTGTTGTGTATACTTGCACATTGGCATTGATAATAATTGATTATAGAAATCAATCAACACCTGACATGATGGATGATAAGGAGTGGATAAAGATCAATATGTGCTATTAAATGATAAAAATACTCATGAGGAGATATCGGCAAAGAAATTGTGGGAGACACTGGAAGAAAAGTATATGAAGAAATTCCTTGAAAATAGGCTTTATATGAAAAAAAAAACTCTATCGTTTCACATATACACAGCATGTCTATGAATGACCTTTTGAACTCATTCAATAAAATATTAGCAGATTTGCTAAATTTCGATGAGCAATTTGAAGATGAAGATAAGACACTTTTGTTGTTGAATTCCCTTCCTGAAGAATATGATCATTTCACAATTACTTTGCTTTATGGGAAGGATAGTGTCACATTCGATGTTGTATGTAGTGCATTGTACAACTCTAAGACCAGAAAGAAAGACAGAAAGGATCACAGAGATACAGTAGCAGAAGTATTGATAGCGAGAGGTCGTTTGCAAAGCAGCAAATCTGGAAAAATGAGCAAGTCTAAAGGGAGACCTGCCAAAGATGAATGTGCCTTTTGTCGCGAGAAAGGGCATTGGAAAAAGAATTGTCCTAAGTTACAAAAGGGTAAGGTTACTTCTAATGCATGTGTAGCATAACATGATGAGGAGTTAGACATTAGTCTGGTTGGCATGACATTGATATGTCACTCAGATGAGTGGATTTTGGATTTGGGTTGTACTTATCATATGTGTCCTAACAAGGGCTGGTTTTCTAGCTTCAAGGAGCTAGACGATGGAGTTGTTTTTATGGTCAATGACAATGCTTGTAAAACCATGGGAATAGGTACAATCCAATTAAAGAATTATGATGGCTCAATCCAATTTTTGACAGATGTTCGCTATGTACCAAGCTTGAAGAAAAATCTCATCTCATTAGAAGTCCTAGAATCTAAAGGGCTCACAATCACTTTAAGAGATGAATTGTTGAAGGTAGTAGCTGGGGCGCTGACGGTGATGAAAGGCACAAGAAGAAATAACTTGTACTATTTTCAATGAAGTACAGTTATTGGATCAACATCAACAGTTTCTGGAAAAGACATAGATTCAGAAGCAACCAAGTTGTGGCCTATGCGTTTGGGACATGCTGGTGAAAAAACTTTGCAGACTTTGGCGAAGCAAGGCTTATTGAAAGGTACGAACTCTTGCAAATTAGAATTTTGTGAACATTGTGTTCTGGGCAAGCAGACAAGGGTAAAGTTTGGTTCAGCAATTCACAATACAAAAGGAATTCTGAACTATGTTCACAGTGATATGTGGGGACCTACCAAAATAGCTTCTTTGGGAGGTATGCACTATTTTGTTACTTTTGTTGATGATTATTCAAGAAAAGTGTGGGTGTATTTGATGAAGAATAAGAATGAAGTTTTGGGCATATTTCTGAAATGGAAGAAAATAGTCGAGACTCAGACTAGTCGAAAGGTCAAAAGACTTCGTTCAGACAATGGTGGTGAGAACAAGAATGATCCATTTCTTCAAATATGCCAAGATGAGGGTATTGTGCGACACTTCACTGTTCTAGATACACCACAACAAAATGGGGTGGCAGAACGCATGAACTGAACTATACTGGAGAAAGTTCTGTGTATGTTGTCCAATGCTGGATTGGGCAAAGAGTTTTGGGCTGAGGCAGTTGTATATGCGTGCCATCTTATCAACCGTTTACCATCAACTGCAATTGAGGGCAGAACACCCATGGATATGTAGACTGGTAAACCTGCTACTGATTATGATTTTTTACATGTTTTTGGTTCAACTGCTTATTATCATGTAAATGAATCTAAGTTAGACCCAAGAGCAAAGAAAGCATTGTTCATGGGTATAACTAGTGGAGTAAAAGGATATCATCTCTGGTGTCCTATTACGAAGAAGATTATTTTCAGTAGAGATTATTATCATGTAAAACACAAGTAAAGTGACTACAACAATCTAGGGTAGAAAAAGGTCAAAAAAAGAAAAAAGAAAAAAGAAAATTACAAGAGTCGGTACGGAATAGAACAAAACAGAGACAACAGCAGGACAATTAGAGAGGGAGCATAGCAATTCTAAATAACAAGACTGGAGATCAAAGGATGCCAAGTGCTATTGAGATTACAAGACTGAAAGTTCAAAAGAGTTTATGGCAAAAACTGAGAAACAATCGACACAACAGTGAGCACAATAAACAGGAGCGAATTGCAATTGAGATCGGAGGATGTAAACAAGGGAAGGGCTTTATTTTTTGATGCGTTGTGCTGTAATTGCATATCTCTAGGTGCTGAAGCCAATATATACACAAAATTAAAACAATGAAATGTGTTGTGCTATAATTGCATGTCTCTAGGTGCTGGAGCTGCTCAAAGCTTCTGATCGCAGAAGCTGAAAATATATATTTCAATTTTTGAATCAATCGTGTAAGACTTTGAAAACGAGAAAACATATCTGGAAGTTGATTATCCCAAATCTTTTCAACATTACTTTTGTACAGCTCCCTGTTGGGCAAGAGAAGCAGAAAATAAAGTGGATAAATTGCTTCTCATGAAAGTGCTCTACACAATGTTGCTTTGGGAGTACCAAGTACCTGCTCTGTTTGGCATTTCACATTCAGTATTTGTAAATGTGCAAAGACAATCTATTGAGTCTGAGATTTTTTTTTTTTTTAAACCAAATGTAATAATATTAATCAACGTCGTTAGAACTCATAACCTCTTATATCAACTTTAGAACCATAAACTTAGATATCTAAGTCTATAGCATGATTGATCTGCTTCAAGCCCGAAGTTTTTTTTTTAATTTTTTTTTGGGGGAAAAATAGATATTTTTTAATAGTTAATAAAGGAATAAATTTTTAATTTTTTCAGTAACCTTTTAGATTAGACCTTAGTCATAAATTGGTTCATTTAAAATAAAAAAGACTAATGTACTTAGAAAATAAAAATAAAAATAATTCTTTTGCAAGTAACATCATATATGAGAAATTATCCAGTTCAAGATCTTGGACTCTCTTAAATGTCCAAAAAAGTTGTCACAACATATGGTGTATGAGTGTGGCGTAATAGTTTTCTCAACTTTAAGAAAGTTCAGAATCTTGAACTAGATGAGCACTCCATCATGCATGCTCCAATAAATTCCTATCAACAAATCTTTTTATTTAGAGTCTGTATCATAAGGGTTGTATTTAATCAAATGCAGAATAATATAACATCTAATAATTTTTTTAATTTTTAGTTCATACTTATAATAATAATGTTGGCATGTAATAGGTGAAAGAAATATATTAGTTTTTAAGTGTTAATTTTTAACTCTTATATTCTAAATCATAATTTATAAAAAAAAAATCGCTGGAAAAAAAATTAATATTTTTTCAAAAAATATATATATGTAATGGGTATCATTCATGTACGTTGAATTCCCAGAGGAATGAAGCTACTAATGTTCGAATGCTACTCCAATGAATTTCACTACTAAAATATTAAATTATCTTCATGAAAAAATTGCATGATTAGAATGATTAACTCAAGGCACTCGAGCATTTAAAATTGCATCACTACTAAAATGTTAATTAATAATGTTCGCATTTAATGGCTAGTTTCGTCATTATAACCACCAAAACTCTCGAGCATTCCAATTAGGGGTGGGCATATTTTAACCGAACCGATCCAAACCGATCCAAACCGACCATTTGGATCGGTTTCATTAGTAAAAAAATTGGTTTCGATTTATTGGATTGCAAACCGACATCACTCGGTTTGGATTTCGGTTTGGAAGGATTCCAAACCGATTCAAACCGATCCAATCCAAAAATATTATATAATTACATTATATTTTAAGTTAAGCAATCTAACTAATTATATTTATCATTTTATGCAGATTTTGATAAATCAAAACTAATTAGGCCATAAGTTTTGACGGACAAAATGCACAATATTTTAATTGTCAAATGTTGTTCAAGTTTATTTTAATTTTGTGAGTTTGTTTTGAATGAATATGTTAAGAACTTCTTTATTAGGATGTATTATGCTGTAAACTTGTATGGATGTATCTTTGAATTGTTATGTAGATGTCAAAGTAGATATGAATAATATAAAAGAGGTATCAATTTGGATTACGGACACAAAAAAATAACAAATAATTTAGGTAAAATAATAAAAAAAGTGGGCTTTTAGCTAATAAACTCAAACTGAGAATCCAAACCGATCCAAACCGATCCAGTCGGTTTGGATCGGTTCGGTTTGAAAAATTTTTAAGTTGATATCGGTTTGAAAATATTTCAAATTGATAAGTTTGGATCGGTTTGAGAATATGTCTCAAACCGATCCAAACCGACTTTGCGCACCCCTAATTCCAATGCATTTTAACTCAAGGCACGCACGCACAAGCATGATTACTGATTCACACATGCATCTTTAATTAATGAACTAAAATATGGTACTTGAAAAGTCTTTAGGGGTGCCTACAAATTGAAATTTTGTAACACAATTAATGCTAAGAAATTAATCTGGCTACCGTATATATCCTGCAACGACATGGATAAAGTACTGTTCCACCATTCAACCTGAAATCATCAAGTGAAAGAAACAAGATCATGAGCGTTCTTTTAAAATCTGAAAGCCGACTCGAAGTAATAATAATAATGATAATTAATAGATCTTACCATTGGTTATCACATTACCCAGTGCATCTTCCTCCTCATTCCCGGCATACGGTAAACCAAGCTGAGGACCAACCACACGGCCACACCAGTATGTCTTGAAAATCGTTACTGACTTCTCATGGATCTCGTTGTTGTCATGACTTTGTAGATTTTCTATCTTTTCTAATCCCTCAGCCTCCTCAACGAACTGGGCATATTGATTAACATCTCCAATGGTGGTACCCATATTCCTTTCAGCTTCCCCGACCTTCAAAATGTTCTCTAATCCTATTAGGCAAACAGTGACGATCTCTGGATCCGAGCATAGAAGGAGATCACACAATGGTTTTACACACCCCTCTCTCACAAGGTGCTTGATTTGCTCCTGAGTACCACTCAAGGTGGCATTTGAAATTGCCCAAGCGGCCTCCTTCTTTGTATCAAATTCGGCATTTTGAAGCAGATTGACAATGGGACGAATTAAGCCAGCATCAATTACTGCCTGAATCTGTTCCCTGTTTCCAGCTGTAATATTTGAAATAATCCAGCTGATTTCCTTCTTGATGATCTCTTCATGATTGTGGACCAACATGTCCAAAAGGTATGGCACTGCACCATGGTTAATTATACATTGAGTCTGGAAATCATTTCCCGTCACAATATTTCCAACAGTCCGCAGGGCAGGAGTGAGCACCGAGGGTGATGGATGGTCAAGGAGCTCAACAAGTCGTGGACAGACACCTGCCTCGATCACAGCTTGAATTTTGTCATTCGTACCATCAGCAAGATAGGAGAGTGACCAGCAGGCATCAGTCAAGACATCTTCATCGTTTGAATGAACAAGCTGCGCAAGCGCCGGAAGAGCTGGCCTCACCTGATCAAAAGGTGGCTCTGGCTTGCCCCTGCAGAAATTGGACAATGTCCGTGTGGCATTTCTTAGCATTGAAAGCTTAGCATGCTCATTTAACTCTCCCAGCAATGGAATCAAAGCCCCTTGACTAAGCACAAGATCACGGCATCTAGGTGAGTCACCAGCAACATTTCCCAATGCCCAAACAGCCTGCTCGCGGACATCATCACTTGGAGAAGAAAGTAGCTTCACAAATATTGGAACAGCGCCGTGGTCAATCACCACATTAGTGTTCTCCGAAGTTCCAGAAGCAATGTTCATAAGAACCGAAACAGCCTCATACTGAAGTTGGGGATAGTCTTCCCTCATAAGAAACTCAACAAAGCACGGGACAACGCCAGATTGTATGACTTTGTCAATTGGTGGATTCCTGTCAAATGAAAGCAGTTTTCGGAACAGAGTAGTTGCTTCCAGCTGCAAGCTACTGTCATCTGACCAAACCCCAGCAACCAACGCGGGAAAGCTTCCCAACTTAGTTTGAGATTGGGGGCAGGAGCAGGAGGAGGAAATTAAGTTAGGGGTTTGGAGTGAGAAAAAGCAAGAGAGGGAAAAAGCTGATTGTTGATAAGTATGTACCTGCTGTTGTATTAGGTCGCCTTCCAAAACCAACATGCTTCATACCACAGCTGCACTTTGTGTAACTTGGGTGTGCTTAATTCTCCTTCAGAGAAAATCTTCATGTTGGGGCACTTATTCACGAGTAATATTTCTAAAGATGGGAATTTGAAGGCACAATTGCTAGAGCAGAAGCTTGTCAGACTTTCTAAGTATAAAAGCTTCAACTCCTTCAATTTGCTGAAAGCAATGACCTCATCCTTTGCTGCAACATTATCATCTGCCACTATTATTTCTGTTATCATAACGCATGATTGTATCGTCATTTCTCTGAGTCGCACTAGAGTCTTTGCTATTGAGGATGTTAACACGTTTTTCAGTCTTCCGCAATGTGATACCGCTAGAGTTGTAAGATTCTGAAAGGTTGTCGAGGATGGCACTAGATTGATCAAATGCTGACACGATGACACGCGTAGAATAACCAAGTTGTTCGTAATGGAGGACTCTTGTTTCAAAATGTGCTTCAGATCACAATACTTGTTTGCATCTCTTATGATTACCTTCATCCCATTTTCAGCCTTTTCTTTTGAGAACCTCTTAGGATGTCCTCCTATTTGGACGACTTTCATGGTGTGAAATCTCTGGAGAAAATCATCAAGTGATAACATAGTAGTTGACTCATCATCAAACTTCACATGAAGGCATTTAAGTTTGCAAAGCAAGTCTTCCGAAAATAAACATGTATTTGTTATTATATGCTTTGCATCTACTATCAATTCTTCCAAATTAGGGAATACCTGAGTAATCGATTAGAACCACAAAAAAAAAAAAAAGGGAACAAGATGGATCAGTTGATGTTCATTCTAACCATTTCACAAAATTAAATACTGTGAACGCATGAGGAAATTTTAAAAAATAGAAGAGAATTATAAGTTATCACTAGCCTACGCAATATATTTCTTCAATAAATTTTACCTTTTGTAAAATAATAATAATAATAATGCACATAATATGCAGAATAATTATGAATGAATGTTATATACTAATCTGTAAGAGAGTTACGCTGCTGGCAGCTTGACTTTTTGTAACAAAACGAAGTGATGAAGGCAATGGCAGTATAACTCTAAGCTCTTCAATATAAATTTTGAAGGAACATACATAAAAATTGAAATATCGATTATGAAATTTATGTACGTACCTTTTCTGTCAAGATATTAGTAGTTCTTTTATATCTCATCAAGAATTCAGGACATCGAATTATAATTAATTCCTTTAAGGATGGAAACTCGAGAATATCTACATCTCCTGTGCAGAAATTTCGGAGCTTTTCAAGATCATCCATCTTTAGATATTGTAACTGAGGAAATATTACAATACTATTCTTCCTTTCTTCCTGGTTCTCCACAACTATGAATTCTTCCAGGACACGGCAGTTTTCTATCTCAATGCGTTGGAGTCGAACAAAGGTGTTATTACTAACTGTAGAAGATGAAAATAGACATCTTAAATTCATACAGTTGTATAGGGTCAAGTGCGTTAAATTCTGACTACCACAAGACATGACAGCAACATGGCTTTGCCAAATCCTCTCAACATTTATTGAATCCAACTCCAAGTTCTCCAACTTCGGTAACGCAACCTGCTCCAAAAAAATTAACTTGCAATTTTGTTGATGGACAAATCAATAAAATTACTCTTTCTCTTGCTATAGTTCTTTTCAGTCTTTCATAGAAACAACTATTAATCAAGTTTCCAAATTATTCCTTACGGAATTGACACATGTGTTCCAAAGACATATATTAAAGAAAATGACAAGTCATAATGTGAATCAATTTATTGGTTAATTTTTTTTAATTTAGTAATCAAAACATATTTCGTATTTCGTAACATGATGTTTATTATTATTATTAATTCACTTATAGTGTCGAGTATCTTTTCTTTTCTCTGAGAATGTATTTTTTACACTGCACAACACTTCAGACAAAAATTTAGAATAACCAACCTTCTCAACGAAAAGTGCATTGACATTGTCCTTCAAAATGATTTCGTGTGACTGCATAACATCTGTTGATTCCTCCCGTCTCTGTTGACATTGAAGGTGTCTCGATTTTAGGTACAATCTTAATTGTAAGCACAATCTTAATGCCTAGACACAAGATCTTTAAATCTTAGTACAATAAGTTTAGCATTAGGAATGATAATACCAACTATTTTCATATACACGCACATACAAGATCCCAAGTGAAAAGAACCGACCATACCTTTGACTCTGCCGGATTTGGGGGGTGGTTCCAGATATTGAGATGCTTGAGTTGTGAAGGACCGACTTTGGCTAATTCATTAACAAAATAATCGACATCTTGCTCTGGCAATTTAGATAATCCCAGGTCTTCAATCCCCTGTAGTTGCACGATCAGTCCATCCTTCAAGCGAATCTTGGAATCCAGACAGATTTTGAGTTCTCTACGCCAAACGCCGGCGTAATAATAGCCCCCGATATGTATTTTGTACCTTTCGAGCTTCGGGAAGAACAAGCCTCTCGGGAGAGTGTTGACATCTTTGATATGTAATTCTAAAGAGGTCAAATGCTTCAACTCATGAAGGCTAGCATTCTTGACCCCTTCCATCTCCACCTCCCATTTACCAAAGCTATTATAACCTATATACAGTTCTTCTAAATGGGATAAATTTGATAAAACATTTGCTGGAATAACTTCTAGTTCCCTACAATCTCGCAAATCAAGCAACCTTAGCCGAGCCAATTCACTTACTTCTACAGGCAACATCTTAATATTAGAACCTCGTAGGCAAAGAATCTCTAGTTTCTTCAAGTCTCGTATAACAGTTATATCAAGCAGTGTGCAATTATCCAAACTCAATGTTCGAAGGTTTGACAGAAGACCAAGTGATAAGGGCAGTGACATTAGATTCATGTTAGTCAAGTTTATAACTCTGACCTGCATCATCCTCTCGAAAAATTTGTTTGGAATTGTTAATGACGAAGATTCCTGATCAGCGCATATAAAAAGAAGTTTGAGCTGAGGAGATTCCACTACTTCAGGAAGCAAATTAGTCCTGATATCATGTAAGACGATTGAAGTGTAAAGCTTTATTGCACTTTCGTCTGACCATTCCCGGTAACCTTCAACCTGCTCATTTGTCGCCGAAAAAACATTTTGTTCGGTAGATGCAATTGATATGGCAACATCGCGAACAACATCATGCATAGAAAACAACTCTTTATTCTGGCTTATATGGTTAAGCAGCATACAAGAAGCTTTGAGTTTGTGCACCAATGCGTGTACTCGAGCTCGTGCTACTTCCATCTTACTCACACCTTGAAATAAACCCAATCCCATACCACATATTAACAAATCATCAATGGATGCTATTGCTGTATATCCTATTAGCAAAAAGGTGTTCTTGAGCTCCTCCCCTGCCGATTTGTCGTAACTCAACTTTATGGCTTTATATGCAGCTGGCTGTATATTCATAAAATTCGTTGACGAAGGCCTTCTTAGCTGTTCCAATGCATCTCTCCAATCAAATAAACTATTATTATCCATTAATGCCCTTGCTACTGTCACAATGGAAACAGGCAAACCTGCACATTCCTTCGCCACATCCCTTGCTACCCATTTCAATTCACTACCTTCAACATAATCGCCTGCCATCTTCTTGAACAGATTCCAAGCTTCTTCTTCTCCTAAGGCACCAATTAGGAAATTCTGTTGAGAATCCATCTTCTTTGACAATGTATCAATGCTTCTTGCCGTCAACAGCACTTTACACCCCTTGTGATAATCTCCGTGAGGAATTCCCACCGCCTTCAAATCAAGATTTTCCCAAATGTTATCTAAGATTACAAGGATCCTCTTCTCTTTCTTCAGTCGATCATAAAGTCTTCTTGCCCTACCCGATTCACTCTCCTCAGCAAACTTTACACCTAGTTTATCTGCGATTTCTCCTTGAATCTTTCTTATGTCTTGACTCTCAAACACCTCAGAGAAAACCACCTGATCGAAGAGCTTGTCATTCTCTGCTCTTCTAGCAACTTCTTTAGCTAGCGTCGTCTTTCCGATGCCGCCCATTCCGTAAATCCCAAGCATGCTGACGTCAGGGTTTTTTAATGCATCAATTATTTCAGTTAGAATGGACATTCTTGATTCAAAGGCCTCGTAATCTTTGTTAGACATAAGCAAGGTATCTTCCGGAATGATGCTGTAGGAAAAATTATCAAATCTTCCAGCTTCCCGGACTTTGACAATAGCCTCCGTCAGCCTCACTGCTTCATTGCTAAGCCGAAGGTGGGTCTTCAAATTAGGACACAACCCCTTGAAACAATGCTTATTCGCAGTGGCTTCATCGTTTGTAAATTTATCTGCCTCTTCGATGACATTGTTGGACCTTGCAAGCCAATTCTTAACGATCTCTTCAATCTCTTCCCCTTTTCTTTCAGCCTCATCAACCTTATGCTGTGTACTCACCCTCTCAGACTTCAGACTCTCAACTTCAGTCCTGAGAATCTGTAAGTTGCTAGCGTACTTGCTCTCACGCAAATTGCTAATTTGGCGATATGCTGGAGGAGCCAAGCACTTTATAACTTCTACAACAATAGTAACAATGATTTCTGCCATTTTATTGAAACTTTTTCTTTTCTCTTTTTTTTTTCAGAATTTTTAAAAATCAATTGACTCGATAGGAAGCAAACTGAGTGACTGCACACAAGTGACTATAAAATGATGAAGCAGTGAGTAGATATAGAATGAAACAGAGACAGAAGCAGGACAAGTATGTAGAGAGAGAACACGGAACAGAGCAAAATCAAATAACAGGATTGTAGATTACAACAAACAGGGGCCAAGAATTGTTGAGATCAGAAGATTGAAAATTCAAAAGAGTTGATGGCAAAAGCGGAATAAGAAAACAACAATGAACACAATAAACAGAAGCAAATTGTGTCTGTGATTAAAAGATGGAAATTATAAGGAAAGGGTTTGTTTGATGTTGGGAATGAATGCAATTACAAAGAATGACAGATATTAAAAAATGATTTCAATAGTGGAGGAGTGGTTGAAGAATAATGAGATTAAAAGTTCAAAAGAGTTGATGGCAAAAAGCTGAATAACAAACAAAACAACAAAAGTGAGCACAATAAACAGGAGCAAAATGTATTTGAGATCAAAGAGTATAAATAAGGAAAGGATTTTGTTGATTGCAATGAATGAATGACTGATATTGAGCGATAATGGTTTGCCAAAAGTTTTAAAGAGCGACGCTCCACAAATTCAACAAGTCAAGAAAGGAACAAAATTTGAAAGTGACCCATTTTATTTTTGAACTGCATGCTACGCTGCAAAACCAAAGTTCCTTGGCTAATTTAATTTAGAATCGATGAAAAAGAATGAAGAACTAAAGATAAAGGATGAGAAGGTGATATCTTTAATTATGATTATTTGTTACGCAAGTGATGATAGACCAAGTATAAATGTTAAAATACAAAACAGAATGTTTCTGATGTCAGCTGGTACCTAAAATCCTGAATATTAAAATCGACAAACGAGAATAATGGTTTACTGAAAGTTGAAGGAGTGACATTCCTTTCTGCTCATTGAAGTAAATCCATGGATAATAATGCTGATTCCAACATGTATAATTTAATGTTAATTAAAGTAAAAGCGATGATCATATTCATTTTTCTAAATATGCTTTGATTAAAGTTGTTGTGTTGGATATACATATAGCAATCTTTGGTAAAGTTCCAGAAACGCGAATCTTTTAATTGTTCATTCCTTCCTTCTTAGAAAAAGTTAACAGCGAAGATGAAGCAATGCTATAACAGGGTTTAATTTCTTGCTAGCATTTCACCAGAAACGTGGTATGCATAAGTGGTCAATTGCCAAAACAATTGACGAACATTCACTTCTAGAGAAGCAAATTATTGTTTCTAGAAATAATAATTAGCCAAAAGAAGTTCATGTATTTTTTCCTTTTTAAGGTTCAAGACAATTCTAATTCGAAGGCATTCGAACCTTGCGTGGCATGAACTGCTAATTTTCTGCACAATTAATCAAACTAATGACACAGTCAAAGTACAAAATATATGTTATTGCATTTGTTTGGTCATATATCTGTTACGAAAGTAGAGATTATCGCTATCCCAATAAGAAAACAGTAATGATATATTTATTACAATTAGTAGTACAATTAGTACACTATCATTATATGATAAAAAAAAAAAAAAATTCACTACAAGATAGAAGAAAATTAGCCTATAAGGCAAAACTTTTTTTGTTGCTTTCCGATTTTGTACTAATCATTGTACATATATCATTATTCATAAGAAAATAACGTACAACAATGAAGGGACTATACAGAGGTAAAAATGTTTTTTGTTTTTTTTCACTCTTTTTAATAAAAATAAGGTGTTTAGTTAAGGGTTATTTTGGCGTTTGGAAGGGTGTGCGAAGTAAAAGAGTATATGATAGAGTGGAAACAGCCACACCTTCAGCATAATATTTTTGTTATGCTAGTAATGATAGACCAAGTATAAATGTTGAAATACAGAACAGAATATTTGTGATGTCAGTTGGTACCTAAAATCCTGAATACTTGAGTGGTTAAAAAACAAAATTAAATATTAAAATCTACAGAGGAGAATAATAGTTTGCTAAAAGTTCAAGGAGAGAAATTCCTTTCCGCTCATTGAAGAAAATCCAGGAACAATAATGCTGATTCAACCATGTATAATTTAATCTTAATTAAAGTTAAAGCCATCATACTCGCAAATATGCTTCGATTAAAGCTGTTGTGTTGAATGTACATATAATAATCATTGGTAAGGTTTCCGAAATGTGAATCTTTAAATGTTCCATTTCTTCACTTTGAGGAAAAGTTAATCGTGGAAGACGAAGCAAAGATATTACAGTGTTTAATTTCTTGCGAGCACTTCACCAAGTACTT
The DNA here is from genome assembly GCA_030448925.1 of Citrus cavaleriei. Lineage (NCBI taxonomy): Eukaryota > Viridiplantae > Streptophyta > Magnoliopsida > Sapindales > Rutaceae > Citrus > Citrus cavaleriei. Next base: position 88,413 of record JAUJEN010000435.1, read on the forward strand.
GGTATGCATAATCAAAGTTTATTTAACCAGTTTGTAACGTTTGGTAACAGAGAAAGAGTAAAAGAAAGTTAAGCATTGAAAGAAAATTTTCAGATCAGATGATCATGATCATTTTCATTACATATTAAATCTAATTACAAGTCCTTTTATAACAGTCTCTGGAACATTCTACAAACATCAAAATCATATGCTTGAGCTAAAGTTAATTACAAGTAACCGTGCTAACAAACTGTTAACTGAATAACAAATTCATAACAAACTTGCTGCCCAGACTGCCAGATCACCAGTTTAGTTATCTAACAAACTTAACGAACTGAAGCATATAAAGAATGGTCAATCATACTTGCCAAAAAAATTGATGAACATTCACTTCTAAAGAAGCAAATTAATGTTTGTAAAAATCATAATTAGCCAAAGAAAGTTCATGTGTTTTTTTTTTCTTTTCAGATTCAAGACAATTCTTCAAAGATGAAATCAGCTTTTATTGATACGTTCGACAAAGATGAAATCAGTTTTTATTGTTGTATATGTGTTTTGAAGATGGAGATGATCGCTATGCCAAAAAAAAAAAAAATCAGTAATGGTATATGCGTTTGGTTGGTCTCTTATGGATTTTGTACACCATTACTACTGGGTAAAAAAAAAAAAAATTTACTACAAAACAAAAGAAAATTACACGATAAGACAAACTATTTTTGGTCTCTTATGGATTTTGTACTAATTATTATACTAATTTTCAATATTCATAAGAAAATAATTGTAACAAAGACTTGGTGAGAATACGTGATGCCCGTAATGCAAGCACGTGAGGACCCAAATGAGGAATTCCAAAAGTTGGACACTTCCAAACGCAGCGTTTTGGTTCTGGTCTTGAATATTGATTCATCAACAACTATCATTCCATCTTGTTTTTTTTTTTTTTTTTAAAGGCCATAAACTATATATTTTCCATTCATTATATCCTAAGAATACAATGATTTACAATATCAAATTCAAGTGACAATCAATAAAAAACTGAAGTCAATGTATACGAAACACCAAAACAATGAAATTGTTACAGTTTGACAAAATAAAAATTTGTACAAATTAAACAATTTGAAAATACATTTCAACGAATATCTCTTGATCAATTGGTAAATTAACAAATATCTGCCGATGTTTTAAGACTGTTGTTGTATGGTTTTATTAAGGTCACACTCCCAAGTCGAATGTCCTCTATCAACCCTGTTCAGTGTTACTTTGTGCAATTTGGGTGTGCTAAATTATCCTCCACAGAAAATCTTCATATTGGGGGCAACCATTCATCACTAATCTCATATTCACAAGCAGGTTCTCCTCGTAGCCCTTCTAACCGAGCATAACAACGCCTTGTAAGACTTTTTCTCCATAGACTCCTGCGTACACAGAAATTGGTCACCGACTAATTTTGTGATGTCAGTTGGTACCTAAAATCCTGAATATCTGAGTGGTTAAAAAACAAAATTTAATTTTAAATTCTACAGAGGAGAATAATAGTTTGCTAAAAGTTCAAGGAGAGAAATAATCAAAGTTTATTTAACCTGTCTGTGGCACGAATTGCTAATTTTCTGCACAATTAATCAAATCCACGACAATGTACAAAATATGTGATTGCATTTGTTTTGTTATATATGTGTTTTGAAAATGGAGATGATCGCTATGCCAATAATAATAATAAAAAAAACAGTAATGATATACTTACTACAATTAATATTGCAGTTAGTAGTTAGTACACCATTACTACTGGGTAAAAAAAAAAATTATTTACTACAAAAATAAAAAAGAAAATTACACGATAAGACAAACTATTTTTGGTCTCTTATAGATTTTGTACTAATTATCAATATTCATAAGAAAATAATGTACAACAATGAAGGGACCATGCAGAGGTAAAAAAAGTTATTTTATTATTTTAATAAAAGTAAAACATTTAGCTAAGATTTATTTTGGTATTTGGAAGGATGTACAAAGCAAAAGAGAATATGATAAAGTGCAAAAAACAAACCACACCCTCCATGACAATATAATGAGTTGAACTATTTCTTTTAGATCTAGTTAAAAAATTAGCTTAATTGTAAATAAAGTGAAAAGAATTAGGATGATTGTCAATATTAAAATTTAAAATTTAATTTTGACCACTCATTTGACTAGAAGAGATTGAGAGAGAAAATAAAACTAAAGAGAAGATCTTTACCCCATGAATAAACATGGTCAGAATACGAACTTAATTGACCTTTGACTTGGTCAGAATTCGTGATGCACGTGGTGCAAACACGTGAGGACCCAAATGAGGAATTCCAAAAGCAAACGCAGTGTTTTTTTTTTCTGGTCTTGAATATTGATTCATCAACAGCAAATATCATGCCGACTTGGGGGAAAAAAGAAAAAAACACTATAAACTATATCTTTTCCATTCATTATATCAGAAGAATACAATGATTAACTATATCAAATTCAAGTGACAATCAATAAAAACTGAAGCCAATATATACACAAAACTAAAACAATGAAATTGTTACAGTTTGACAAAATAAAAAATTATACAAATTAAACAAACTGAAAAAAAAGAAAAAAAGAAATTGTACATTTCAATCAATATCTCTTAATTAATAGTTAGTAAATTAACGAATATGTACCTTTGTTTTAAGACTTCTTTTGTATGGCTTATTGAGGTCACACTCCCAAGTCCAATGTCCTTTAGGCTTTATCAACGCAATTCAACGTTACTTTGTCCAATTTGGGTTTTTGTTCAATTCTCCTCCACAGAAATCTTCACACTGGAGCAACCATCCATCACTAATCTTTCCAAAGATGGGAATTTGAAGGCATAATTGCCATAGCAGAAGCTTCTCAGAATTTTCAAGTCTAAAACACACGTACATTCATTCAGATTAAAATAGGAGTTATACATCTGAAGGCTAAAAGCACAGAAACAGAGCAACTAATAACAGAGAAACAGAACCTCAGATACAAGAAGTGGAACACTGAACAATTGACTAGTTAGGAAGCAAACTGACATTGAGAGATTAAACACAAGTGAAGTGACTACAACAATCTAGGGTAGGAAAAAGTTAAAAAATAAATAAAAAGAAAATTAAAAGCCAACAACAGCAGGACAAATAGATAGGCAGCAGAGCAACTCTAAATAACAAGCTGGAGATCAAAGGATGCCAAGTGCTGTTGAGATTAAAAGATTGAAAGTTCAAAAGAATTTATGGCAGACACTGAGAAACAAACAGCGCAATAGTGAGCACAATGAACAGGAGCGAATTGTAATTGAGGTCAAATGATGTAAACAAGGGAAGGACTTTGTTGATTGTAATGAATGAATGATACTAAACGATGATGGTTTTTGCCAAAAGTTTTAAGAATGAGACATTCCACAAATTCAAGAAGTCAATAAAGCAACGAAAGTTGAAAGTTGCCAAAAGTTTTAAGAATGAGACATTCCACAAATTCAAGAAGTCAATAAAGCAACGAAAGTTGAAAGTGACCCATTTTATTTTGATGTGTTGTGCTAGCTATAATTGCATATCTCTAGGTGCTGGAGCTGCTGAAAGCTTCTGATCGCAGAAGCTGAAAATAATATTTAAATTTTTGAATCAATCGTGTAAGACTTTGAAAACGAGAAAACATATCTGGAAGTTGATTATCCCAAATCTTTTCAACATTAATTTTGTACAGTTCCATGTTGGGCAAGAGAAGCAGAAAATGAAGTGGATAAATTGCTTCTCATGAAAGTGCTCTACACAATGTTGCTTTGGGAGTACCAAGTACTGCTCTCTTTGGCATTTCGCATTCAGTAAATGTAAATGTGCAAATGTAATAATATTAATCAACGTCGTCAGAACTTATAACCTCTTATATCAACTTTAGAACCATAAACTTAGATATCAAAGTCTATAACATGCTTGATCTACTTCAAGCCCGAAGTTTTTTTTTTTTTTAATTTTTTTTTGGAAAAAATTGATATTTTTTAATAGTTAATAAAGGAATAAATTTTTTATTTTTTCAGTAACCTTTTAGATTGGACCTTAGTCATAAATTGGTTCATTTAAAATAAAAAAAAAGACTAATGTACTTAGAAAATAAAAATAAAAATAATTCTTTTGCAAGTAACATCATATGTGAGAAATTATCCAGTTCAAAATCTTAAACTCTCTTAAAAGTCCAAAAAAGTTGTTACAACATACGGTGTATGAGTGTGGCGTATTAGTTTCCTCAAACTTTAAGAAAGTTCATAATCTTGAACTAGATGAGCACTCCATCATGCATGGTCCAATAAGTTCCTATTAACAAATCTTTTTATTTTGAGTCTCTATCATAAGGATTGTATTTAATCAAATGCAAAATAATATAACATCTAATAATTTTTTTAATTTTTAGTTCATGCTAATAATAATAATGTTGGCATTTAATAGGTGAAAGAAATATATTAGTTTTTAAGTGTTAATTTTTAACTCTCATATTCTAAATCATAATTTATAAAAAAAAAATCGCTGGAAAAAAATTAATCTTTTTTCAAAAAATATATATATGTAATGGGTATCATTCACGTACGTTGAATTTCCAGAGGAATGAAGCTAATAATGTTCGAATGCTACTCCAATGATTTCACTACTGTTTGAGGAATTAAATAGAGCGACCATGATCTCCTCCAAGTGAAAGTGAGCAAATGGTTGAGCAGGTCACCTTGACCAGGTGGTATGAGATTGATCAGATCATCTCGACCAGGTACAATGAGGTTGAGCAGATCGCCTTGACCAGGTGGTGTGAGCTTGAGCAGATGACCATGTGGTATGAGCTTGAGCAAATCACCTCGACCAGGTGCTATGAGCTTGAGCAGATCACCTCGACCAGGTGCTATGAGGTGGAGCAGATCACCTCGACCAGGTGCTATGAGCTTGAGCAGATCACATCGACCAGGTGCTACGAGGTGGAGCAGATCACCTCGACCAGGTGCTATGAGGTGGAGCAGATCACCTCGACCAGGTGCTATGAGCTCGAGCAGATCACCTCGACCAGGTGTTATGAGCTCGAGCAGATCACCTCGACCATGTGCTATGAGCTTGACCAGATCACCTCGACCAGGTGGTCTAAACTTGAGCAGATCACCTCGACCAGGTGATGACCAGGAATAAAGACTCAGTTAAAATAAACCACCACAAAGCTCCTCCGAAAAAGCAGGGCACGAATTTGATCAATTAATGGTTATTGTCACGATCTAAGGTCGTGGGTGTGAGGTGTTTTATAAAGACCCCGAGAAAACCACGCGGGAAGAAAGGCTCGTTTTCTCTTGATCTCACTGAGAAATTCTTTCTGGAGACTCTACTTTACTTTTCTGCAAATTATTCAAAAAGCTTTTGGTTTTAAGGCAATATTTATTAAGCCATATGAGAAATGGCATATTTGGTTTTTCCTATAAACCCCATAACTGACTTGAGCGTCGGAGGGTTTACGCCGGAAAAACTTCCGGCACCTCTGACCATTCTCTGTAATTTCAGGTGCTTATTGATCGTCAGCTTGAAGATTATATGCTCATGAATGTTCTGCTCATAGTCAAAGAATATCCTCGGAGATTGACCAGCAGCTTCCCACCAACAAATTTAATGCTGATGCAGGGATCTGAAACTGAGTCACTAACCAATTGGTTCAGATTGCAGCATCAACAAGTACTAAAATATTAAATTATCTTCATGAAAAAATTGTATGATTAGAATGATTAACTCAAGGCACTCGAGCATTTAAAATTGCATCACTACTAAAATATTAAATAATCATGTTCGCATTTAATGTTCGCACTCGAGCATTCCAATGCATTTTAACTCAAGGCACGCACGCACAAGCATGATTATTGATTCACACATGCATCTTTAATTTTTTTTTTTTTTGATATTAATCACGAGGTATTACGGGGAAGGCAAGCCCTGCATCTACAGAAATCACTTTCGAGCAAGGGCCTTCTCCCAACACATGCATCTTTAATTAATTAACTAAAATATGGCACTTGAAAAGTCTTTGGGGGTGCCTACAAATTGAAATTTGGTAACACAATTAATGCTAAGAAATTAATCTGGCTACCGTATATCCTGCAACGACATGGATAAAGGACTGTTCCACCATTCAACCTGAAATCATCGAGTGAAAGAAACAAGATAATGAGCGTTGTTATAAATCTGAAAGCCGACTCGAAGTAATAATAATAATAATAACAATTAATAGACCTTACCATTGGTTATCACATTACTGCCCAGTGCATCTTCCTCCTCATTCCCTGCATGCGACAAACCGGGCTGAGGACCAACCACACGGCCACACCAGTATGTCGCGAGAATCTTTACTGACTTCTCATGGATCTCGAAGTTATCATGACTTTGCAGATTTTCTATCTTTTCTATTCCCTCGGCCTCTTCAATCAACTGGGCAAACTGATTAACATCTCCAATGTCTGTGTCCGTATTCTTTTCGGCTTCCCCGACCAGCAAAATGTTCTCTAATGCTTTTAGGCAAACAGTGACGATCTCTGGATCAGAGCATAGAAGGAGATCACACAATGGTTTTATACACCCCTCTCTCACGAGGTACTTGATTTGCTCATGAGTGCCACCAAAGGTGGCATTTGAAATTGCCCATGCAGCCTCCTTCTTTATATAAAATACAGCATTTTGAAGCAGATTGACAAGGAGACCAATTAAGCCAGCATCAATTACCGCCTGAATCTGTTCCCTGTTTCCACATGCCATATTTGAAATAATCCAGCAAACTTGCTTCTTGATGCTCTTTTTATAATTATGGATCAACAGGCTCAAAAGGTACTGCAGTGCACCACAGTTAATTATACACTGAGTCTGGAAATCGTTCCCCATCACAATAGTTCCAACAGCCCGCAGAGCAGGAGTGAGCACTGAAGGTGATGGATGACCAAGGAGCTTAACAAGTTGTGGACAGACACCTGCCTCGATCACAGCTTGAACTTTGTCATTCGTACCATAAGAAAGATAGGAGAGTGCCCAGCAGGCATCAGTCAAGACCTCTTCATCGTTTGAACGAATAAGCTGTGCAAGCACCGGAAGAGCTGGCCTCACCTGATCTAATATTGGCTGCGGCTTGCCCTCGCATAAATTAGCCAACGTCCGTGTGGCTATTCTCTTCATTGAAAGATTTGCATTGTTATTTAACTGTGTTAGCAATGGAATTAGAGCTCCTTCACTAAGCACAAGATCACGGAATCGAGGTGAGCCAGCAGCAACATTTCCCAATGCCGAAACAGCCTGCTCCCGGATATCATCACTTGGAGAAGCAAGTAGTTTCACAAATATTGGAACAGCACCGTGGTCAATCACTACCTTAGTATTCTCCGAAGTTCCAGAAGCAATGTTTGTAAGAGCCCAAGCAGCATCAAACTGAAGTTGCGGATAGTCTTCCCTCATTAGAAACTCAACAATGCGCGGGACAACGCCAGATTGTATGACTTCCTCAATTTGTGGTCTCCTCTCATTTGAAATCACTTTTCGGCACTGAGTAGTTGCTTCCAGCTGCAAGTTGTTGTCATCTGACCAAACGCCAGCAACCATCGCGGGCAAAATTTCCAACCTAGTTTGGAGATTGAGATTGGGGGCAGGAGAGAAAGAAAGGAATTGCTGGGATGGAGGAGCTTCACGACGCTTCTTGAGGAAGCTTTCCTTTTGAAGATTTACTTGTTCAATGGTTGTATTTAAGCCCTCCTTCCAACCCCAACATGCTTCATCCCACATATTCAGCTGCACTTTGTGTAACACAGGTGTGCTTAATTCTCCTCTAGAGAAAATTTTCATATTGGTGCAATCATCCACCAGTAATCTTTCCAAAGATGGGAAATTCAAGGCACGATTGCCAGAGTAGAAGCTTCCCAGACTTTTTAAATTTAAAAGCTTCAACTCGTTCAATTCGCTGAAAGCAATAACCTCATCTTTCGCTGCATCATGATCATCGTCATCGTCTGCCAGTACTATTTCTGTTATCATCTCACATGCTTCTATCTTCATTTCTCTGAGTCGCACCAGAGTCTTTGCAATTGAGAATGTTAATACGTTTCTCAATCCGTTGCAATACGATATCTCCAAAGTTGTAAGATTCTGAAAGGATGTCGAGGATGGCACAAGATTGATCAAACGGTGAAAATTCGTTACACGTAGAATAACCAAATTGTTCATAATAGAGGACGACTCTTGTTTCAAGATGTACTTCAGATCATAACAATTGAATGCTTCTCTTATGATTATCTCTATCCCATCTTCAACCTTTTCTTTTTCCAACCAACCATTAAATCCTTCTATTCGGAGAACTTTCAAGGTGTGAAATCTCTGGAGGAAATCATCAAGTGATAAAATAGCAGTCAACTCATCAACAAACGCAACATCAAGGCATTTAAGTTTGCATAGCAAGTCTTCTGAAAATAGAAATTTATTTGTTATTATATACTTTGCATCTACTATCAACTCTTCCAAATTGGGAAACACCTGCGTGATCAATCAGAACAAACAAAGAAAATGCAAAATGGATAAGTTGATATCCTTTCTAACAATTTCACAAAATTAGTACTGTGCTTTTTGGAGGAAATTTAACAAAATAGAAAAGAATTAGAAGTTACCACTAGCTAATACAATATGTCCATCTAATAAATTTTAACCTTTTAGAAAATAATAATAATATGCCTAACATGCAGAAAGTATTTATAACAATTGAAAAATTAATTTTAAATTTCATGTACCTAGCTAATACAATATGTTTATCCAATAAATTTTAACCTTTTAGAAAATAATAATAATACACCTAACATGCAGAAAGTACATACAAGAGTTGAAAAATTAATTTTAAATTTCATGTGCGTACCTTTTTGTTCAAGTCATTAGTAGTTCTTTTAAATCTCACCATGAACTCAGGACACCGAGATATCCATAATTCTTTCAAGGATGGAAATTCAAGCATATGTACATCTCCTGTGCTGAAGCTTGTGAGTTTTTCAAGATCATACATCTTCAGATATAGTAACTGAGGAAACATTACAATATTATTCTTCCTTTCTTCTTCTTGGTTGTCCATGACTATTAACTCTTCCAAGACATGACATTTTGCTATCTTAATGTATTGGAGTCGAACAAAGCTGTTATTGCTAACTGTACAAGATGAAAATAGACATCTTAAATTCATACAATTGTAAAAGGCCAAGTGCGTTAAATTCTGAATACCACAAGTCATGGCTGCAACTTGGTTTTGCCAAATTCTCTCAATATTTATTGAACACAACTCCAACTTCTCCAACTTTGGTAACGCAACCTGGTCGATCAAAAAATTAACTTCTTGCTTGATGGACAAATCAATAAAAGTAATCTCTTTGTCATGTTATAGTTATCTTCAGTCTTTCATACAAACAAGCATGAAGCATCAATCGAGTTTTCCAAATTATTCCTCACTAATTTGATAGGTACTCTAAAGATGTATGTTCAAGAAAATGTGAAGTCATAAATGTTAATCAATTTATCAGTCAAAATATATTTTCATTATTAGGAATTACAAGATCAACAATGCTATATTGACAAAAAATTGAGTTACAAAATTTTCACAAAAACAAAAAAAGATTGTCAATATCCGGGTAGTTATCAATCAACTTTATTTTTGTCAAGACATTTTAGTATTTTCATGCTTTTGTCAAAATTTAAAAACCCACTTTTTTGGGTCAAAATAACATTTTCCTTACAACATATTTGGTATTCCCTAATACATATGTTTTTTATTATTATTATTATTATTATTATCAATTCATTTAGTTTGTCAAGAGTACCAATTATTTTCTCTGAGAATGTATTTGTTACACCTACAACAGTTGATATTAAAAATCATATAATTATTAATTACTCTTGCCATATCTGCAAAAAAACAAGAATATCGAAGGATGAAAAAGCAAAAATCAGAGAACTAAAAAGGCCATTGGGTTATTAGTAACCAACCTTCTCAATGAAAAGTGTATTAGAAATATTAACATTGTCCTCCAAAATGATTTCATTCGACTGCATATCATTTGCTGATTCCTCCTGTCTCTGTCAACATTGAAGGCATCTTGATTTTAGAGTATAAATTTAATTGTGAACACAATCTTTAATACAACGTGACACAAGACCTTTAAAAATTAGTACAACTTAATTTGGTACTAGATCGAAATTCGATATTTTGGATTGCATGTTTGAGATTTCGTTAGAAAACATAATAATAATAACAGAGTTAATATAAAAAATTAAACTTGTTTCCTATTTAGATTAGATAAACAATGAATATTCTCTTAATATGATTATTCTAAGAGTACGGAAAATATAAGACAATTAATTATATATATATATATATATATTTGTGGTTTTATCCTGAAGCTAAAAGATTTAAATATTAATTTAGTTGCAAACATTAAAGACTTAGCAAAATTGGTTACTTTGGAAATGAGCATGAACATAACATTTGATGATTTTTAAAAATTAACTTTGATGCACAAGAAACTTCTATTTTTATTGTAACTTATAATCTGACAAAACGATGTCATAATTTTTATAAATATGATGCTACATAGTAGTTTTCTGGTCTAAGATCTTAAAGTGTGGGAAAAGAAAACTTTAAAATCGCGGGGTTTTAAAGGCTTACAACTTGAAATGCTTAAACCGCACGGTTTATGCATTTTCTCGGACGTTCTCGCACTTTAAAATTCTGGATTGAAACCTTTCTATGATGCTACATACATGTCTTATGATATTTGGATACGATTTAAGGTCTGAAAAATGGTTTAAATTCAAGGGTTAGATCAATTAAGCTAGGAAAGAATGACCAAAGCTTTAATTTAAAATAAAATTACCGATCCAAATTTGAGAACTCAACACATAGAATAAAGTACAATTACGATTTTATTTGAGCTTCTTTATTAAAGGTTTATTTTATGTCATCCAAGTCTGATGTCAACAAGATTTTGTTGTTGGGGAATAGTAAAAAGTTATTAAGCTATTATAAGTAAATTTTATGATTACAGTAAAAAAGTACTTGATGTTATTATTATATTATTTTTAATATTAGATCCCAAGTGAAAAATTCCTTCATACCAATTATTTCAATTAGGAATGATCATACCTTTGACTCTGCCGGCGGATTGAGGGCGTCGCTGCAACCATGGATCCTGAGAAACTTGAGTTCTGAAGAACCCACTTTGGCTAATTCATTAGCAAAATAATTGACATCTTGCTCTTGCAATTCACGTAATTCAAGGTATTCAATTCCCTGCAGTTGCACGATCAGCCAATCCTTCAAGCAAATCTTGTTGTTCAGCCTGAGTCTGAATTCTCTACGCCAAATGTTGGTGCTCTCCCAATACCAATCTCCAATACGTATTCTGTACTTTTCCAGCTTCTCCAAGAACAAGCCTCTGGGCAGAGTGTTGACATCATGGATGTCTAATTCTAAAGAGGTCAAGTTAGGCAAATGCTTCAACTCCTCAACGCTAGCATTCTTAACCCCTTCCACCTCCACCTCCCATTTTTGAAAGCTTCTACAACTTATGTATAGTTCTTCTAAATGGGATAAATTTGATAAAACATTTGGTGGGATAACTTCTAGTTTCCTACATTCTCTCAAATCAAGCAAGGTTAGCCAAGTCAATTGACCTACTTCTGTTGGCAGCTGCTTAATGTCAGAGCCTCTTAAACAAAGGATTTCTAGTTTCTTCAAGCCTCCTATGACACTTATATCTACCAATTTGCAATAACACAAACTCAGTGCTCGAAGGTTTAACAGAAAACCAAGTGTTGAAGGCAGTGACAGTAGATTCATGTAAGTCAAGTTTATAACTCTGACCTGTATCATCCCCTTGAAAAAATTGTTTGGAATGGTTAATGATGAAGATTCCTTATCCGCACATATAAAAAGAAGTTTGAGTTGAGGACATTCCACCACTTCAGGAAGCACATTAGTCTTGATATCTTGTAAGACGATCGAAGTGTAACGCTTTACCGCACTTTCGTCTGACCACACCCTGAAACCATCAACCTGCTCATTTGTCGCTGTCAACGCAATTTTCTCTGTAGATGCAATTGATATGGCAACATCGCGAACAACATCATGCATGGAAAAGAACTCTTCACTCTTGCTTATATGGTCTAGCAACATACAAGAAGCTTTGAGTTTGTGCACCAACGTCCGCACTCGAGCTCGTGCTACTTCCATCTTGTTGACACCTTGAAATAAACCCAATCCCATACCACACATTAACAAGGCATCAATGGATGATATGGCTGTATATCCTATTAGCAAAAATATGTTCTTGAGCTCCTCCCCTGCTAATTTGTTGTAACTCAACTCTATAGCTTTACACGCAGTTGGCTGTATGTCTTTGAAGTTCGTTGCGTATGGCCTTCTTAGTTGTTCCAACGCATCCTTCCATTCAAATAATCTCTTGTTCCTTAATGCCCTCGCTATCGTCACAACGGAAACAGGCAAACCTGCACATTCCTTTGCCACATCCCTTGCCACCGATTGGAATTCACTACCCTCAATATAATCACCTGCCATCTTCTTGAATAGATTCCAAGCTTCTTCTTCGTTTAAAACACCAATTGAGAAATTTGATCGAGAATCCATCTTCCCAGACAATAGATCTAGACTTCTGGCCGTCAACAGTACTTTACAACCTTTATGACCATCTCCATGAGGAATTCCGACAACCCGCAAATTAAGATTTTCCCAAATGTTGTCTAAAATTATCAGGATCTTCTTCTCTGCTTTTATACGTTTAAATAAGCTGTTTGCCTTCCTGATTCACTTTCCTCATGAAACTTCAGGCCTAATTTATCTGCTATTTCTCCTTGAATCTTTCGTATGTCTTGATTCTGGGACACCTCAACAAAAACCACCAGATCAAAGAGTTTGTCACTCTTGACTTTCCTAGCAATTTCTTCCGCCAGCATCGTCTTTCCGATGCCACCCATCCCATAAATCCCAAGCATGTCGACATCAGGATCTTCTAGTGCACTGAGTATATTCCTCAAAGTGAACATTCTTGATTCAAAGGGCTCGTAGTCTTTGTTAGAGATAAGCCGTATATCCTCTGGAGCAGTACAGTAGGAAATTCTATCAAATCTTCGAGCATCTCGGACATTGACAACAGCCTCCTTCTGCCTCTCTGCTTCCTTGCTAAGTCGACGGCGGGTCTTCAAATCAGGACATAACCCCTTGAAACAACGCTTATTTGCAGTGGCTTCGTCTTTTGTAAAATTATCTGCCGCTTCAATGACATTGTTGGCCCTTGCAAGCCAATTCTCAACGTTCTCTTCAATCTCTTCTCCTTTTCTTTTAGCCTCATCAACCTGGTGCTCTGTACGCACCCTCTCAGACTTCAGATTGTCAACTTCAGTCTTGAGATTCTGTAAGTTACTGGTGTACTTACTCTTGCGCCAATAGCAAATTCGGCGATATGCGGGAGGAGCCACGCGCTTTACAACTTCTACAACAATAGTAAGAATGATTTCAGCCATCTTCTGTCCTTTTCCTCTCTCTTTCATTTTGTGAATTTTTGAAAAATAATTGACCCAGTTATGAAGCAAACTAAGTGATTAAACACAAGTGACTACAACAAGATGGGGCAGAGTAAGAAGACAATAGAAAGAGTAGATACAGAATAAAACAGAGACTAGACAAAGAACACAGCAAAACCAGGTAACAAGACCGAAGATTACAACAAACAGAGGCCAAATTCGAAAGAGTTGATGGCAAAAGCTGAATACAAAAACAACAATGAACACAATAAACAGAAGCAAAGTGTGTTTCTGATCAAAGGATGAAAATACTAAGGAAGGGTTTGTTTTGTTGTCTGGAAATGAATGCAAAGAAAGACTGATATTAAAAAATGATCTCAATAATGGAGGAGTGACTCAACTCTGAAAAACAAAGTTTTGTTGTATTCTTTTTAACTTTTTGTTGTGGTAGAGAACGGAGAATAAGGATGAGATTAAAAACTAAAAGTGACCCCTCTATGTCTTTTGGAATTAATTAATCATCTTAGTTTTATGGCCGGCTAACCTTTGTCCGTCGGATTAGGGAACAGAAATCCAAACGGTGGAGATCACTTGCTGAAACCATGTCCCTTTGTTACTTTAATGAAAATTTCTAAGTGATGATAAATAAACCAGGTAGATATGGTAGATATTTAGAAGTACAAAAAGTGAAAAACGGAGCCTTTACCGATGGTTTGCTTTCTTATTCATCTTTTCCCTGGGCTTATTACTCTTTTATTATTTAAGTTGACTGGAAATGAATGCAAAGAAAGGCTGATATTAAAAAATGATCTCAATAATGGAGGAGTGATTCAACTCTGGATAATAAAGTTTTGTCGTATTCTTGTTAACTTTTTGTTGTGGCAGAGAACGGAGAATAAGGATGAGATTAAAAACTAATAAGTGACCCGTCTATGTCTTTTGGAATTAATTAATCATCTTAGTTTTATGGCCGGTTAACCGTTGTCCGTCGGATTAGAGAACAGAAATCCAGACGGTGGAGATCACTTGCTGAAAGCATGACCCTTTGTCACATGTAACTGTGTAAGATATGTCCAAGACCGGTAATTGACCGTTAGCATCATGCCAGTGTAGTAGAGGGGAAGTGTCTTTTTACACAACTCATGTATATTCATTGAAATATGGAGGGCCAAATTATTATTCTAAAAAAAATTTGAACACCAAAATATGTATTAAACCCCATTACTCCATAAAAACATCATTAATCTAAAATTTTACCGTATAAATACACATTAATACCCTAAATACCCTTAATAAGTTAATTATCATAATCTCTCTTATCCTTTTTCCTTCACCACCTTTTCTAACCTTTTATTAGTTATGTTTTGAACCCAAACCCTAGGTTCATCCTTTTTAATTTTTTTCAGTAGGTTTTTGCCCTTGAATTCTAAATATATTGTTACAAATTATTCCAAACGCATGAAATGCCGAAGAAAGAACAACTAATAATAAAATTACATTCCTAATTAGGATACTAACCAAATTCAAGCAGTTAAAGAGGTTGTTGAAAAGTCAAAGAATTACTTTCCAATTTCAAAAGGCAAAGTTGGTGGGTTTGCCAAATTCAAAAAAGCAAAGATGGTCGGCTTGCTAATTTCAAAAGACAAAGTTAGGTGTTGAAAAACTTGTGCATGCAATACAAGATCAGCTCAACGTTTTGACCAATTGAACCCAACTTGGAGCAGAATGCACTTTATAAATAGAGAAGCATTTTGCAATGGTAAGCATCCCGAATTTGAGAGAAGTAGAGAGCAATTGCAAGTGAGTTCTTTGAGAGAATTCGTGAGAGTTTTCACTTGAGTGTTCTAGTGAGGTTTCATTTGGGTGTATGGGGGTTGTGAGTTTTGTGAGTTTTTCCAACTTTTATAAATTCCCATTTGTTAGTAAAATTATCTTCTAGTTTTTTGCTCGTGGCCGTAGGCATTACACCGAACCACGTAAATTATTGTGTCTTATTTTTCTTTACATTTGTTTAACACAACATTTATATTTCTCCAAAAGTTACAGTATTAGTAATTGCTCAACCCGCGTTTCCAAAACAAGTGGTATCAGAGCCGACGGTTCGTACTTGGGGGATAAGGTACTATTCACGTATACGATATTGTTCATATATACGGTACTGTTCTCATATACGGTACTGTTCACAAATACAGTGGAGATGACCATTTATACTTGGGAGACAGTCTATTGTAAGTAGTGTGTATTTTTGCATATCTAGGAAAGTCCTGTCAACAAAGGCGATAAGAGTCTAAGGATTCTGGTTTTAATTGGGACCGAGTTCCCATCCAGTCTCCCAGGAACTTTCCTGGTGCATTTATTCACGCGAAATAAACATCATAGAGGCTGTTTTTTAAGTGTAAATAGTTGTTGAAGAAACTGATCATTTGAGATAAAAAGGATGGCAGAGGCATCGTCATCGTCTTCATCAGCAATGACTATTGCGACTAATGCAAAGTTTGAAGTGGAGAAATTCATCAGCAATGACTACACTCGGATATGTTCAGCTGTTCCAAATTATCCATAATGGCAGATCCTTGTTTCAAGAAGTGCTTGAGATCAAAACACTTGTTTACTTCTCTTATGATTACCTCCATCCCATTTTCAGCCTTTTCTTTTGCCTCCTGAGCATGACGCCCTCCTCCTATACGAAGAACTTTCATGGCGTGAAATCTCTGTAGGAAATCATCAAGTGAGAAAATAGTAGGCGACTCAGCACCAAACTCGGCTTCAAGACATTTAAGTTTGCAAATCAAGTCTTCTGGAAATAGACTGTTATTTGTTGCTGTGTGCTTCGCATCAGCTCTCAATTCTTCCAAGTTGGGGAATAACTGGGTGATTAATCACAACCAAAAGAAAAAAAAATTTGCGAGATTCAGAGATTAGTTGATATATTTATTTTAAAGAAATTTAACAAAATAGAAGAGATTAAATTTGAAATTAACTACCACTAGCTAGTAAAAATACTTATTCAATAAATTTCAACTTTTCAGAAAATGATGACTTTTTGTTAGTAAAAAATTAACCAAGTCATGAAGACAATAGCAATATAACTTTAAGCTCTATGAGAATTGAAAAGTTAATTATAAAATTCTTGTACGTACCTTTTCTATCAAGTCACCCGTAGTTCTTTTATGTCTCACCATGAATTCAGGACATCTAGATATCCATAACTTTTTCAATGATGGAAATTTAATGATGTTTACATCTCCTGTGCAGAAGCTTGTAAGTTTTTTAAGATCATACATCTTTAAATATTGTAACTGGGGAAACATTACAATATTATTATTCCTTTTTTCTTGGTCCACAATTATTATCTCTTCCAAGACAGGGCATCCCAATATCTCAAGGTGTTGGAGTCGAACAAAGATGTCATTGCTAACTATAGAAGACGAAAATAGACTTCTTAAATTCCTACATCTGTATAAGGTCAAGTGCATTAAATTCTGAACACCACAAGATATGGCTGAAACTTGGTTTTGCCAAATCATCTCAACATTAATTAAACGCAACTCCAAGTTCTCCAACTTTGGTAACGCAACCTATTCGATTAAAAAATTAACTTCTTGTTAATTACAAGTAATAATCATTTCTACAGATGGACAAATCAATAAAATTATTAATCTGTTTCTCTTGTTATAGTTCTCTTCAGTCTTTCATACAAACAAGCACCATTCAAGTTTTCAAATTATTCCTTGCTAATTTTACATGTATTCTGACGACACATTAAATAAAAATGACAAGTTATGAATGTGAATCAATTTATTAGTCAAAAAATGACAGTTTTCAAATTATTAGTTACTCTTGCATATTTGCTAACAGACAAGAATAACGAAGAACAAAAATACACAAGTCATAGAGAATTAATAAGACTACTGGCTTAACAATAACTGACCTTCTCAATGAATAGTGCATTAGAAAATATTGACATTGTCCTCCAAAATGATTTCGTTTGACTGAATACCATTTAACGATTCCTCTTGTCTCCGTTGACATTGAAGGTGTTATGAGTTTAGAGTATAAACTTAATTGTGAGCGTAATGTGCATTTGTAAAGCTTAGTTTAGGACTAGATCTAAATTTGATATGTAAGATTCCATAATCGAGATTTTTTTTAATAAAAAATTTAACTGAGTTAATTTAAACAAAAATATGACGAATTAAACTTGTTACCGATTTAGATTAGATAAATAGTGAATATTCTCTAAATATGATCAGTGTAAGATTGTTGAAAATATAAGACGGTTAATTTCACATTTTTCATATGAATATTGTGAATGTTATTGAAAGTAAGAGAAGAAGAATAATATTACAAGGCGTAAAGCACATACAATATAAAGCTATTATGTTTTTTTTTTTTTTACGGTGATGTAACTCTGAAGCTAAAAGATTAAAATATTATTTAAATTGCAAGCATTAATGATTTTTGCTAAATTGTTTACTTTGAAAATGAGTATAAATATGATATTTGACGACTTTTCAAAATTAACTTTGATACACTAGAAGTTTCTAGTTTTAGCATACGTATAAATTAACAAAATGAATTTCATAATAACTATAATTTGCGAAATTGATCATACCTTTGACTCTGCTGGATTAAGGGCGTCGTAGCAACCTTCGATCCAGAGATGCTTGAGTTGTGAAGAGCCCACCTTGACTAGTTCATTAACAAAATTATGGACATCTTGCTCTTGCAGTCCATACAATCCAAGATGTTCAATTCCCTGCAGTTGCACGATCAGCCCATCCTTCAAGGAAATCTTGGAATTCAGCTCGATTCTGAAATCTCTACTGCAAATATTGTACTTCCAATTCCAGGAATCTCCAATAAATATTCTATACCTCTCCAGCTTCTCGAAGAACAAGCCTCTCGGGAGATCGTTGACATCTCTTATTTGTAGTTCTAAAGAGGTCAAATGCTTCAACTCATCAAGGCTAGCATTCTTGACCCCGTCCACCTCCACATCCCATTTATTAAAGCTATTATCACCTATATTTAGTTCTTCTAAATGGGATAAATTTGACAATATATTTGGTGGAATAACTTCTAGTTTGCTACAATCTCTCAAATCAAGCAACTTCAGCCAAGTCAATTGACCTAATTCTAGAGGCAACTGCTGAATATCGCTACCTCTTAAGCAAAGGATTTCTAGTTTCTTCAACTCTCCTGTAACACTTATATCTAGCAATTTGCAATAACACAAACTCAATGTTCTAATGTTTGATAGGAGACCAAGTGATGAAGGCAGTGGCAGTAGATTCATGTAAGTCAAGTTTATAACTCTAACCTGTATCATCCTCTCGAAAAAGTTGCTTGGAATTGTTAATGATGAAGATTCCTGGTGATCAGCACAAATAGAAAACAGTTTTAGCTGAGGACATTCCAAGAATACTCCATCAGGAAGCACATCAGTCTTGATATCACGTTAGACGATTGAAGTGTAAAATTTTACTGCACTTTCGTCTGACCATTCCTTGCAACCGTCAAACAGCTCACCTGTCGCCGTTAACACATTTTTTTCTGCAGATGCAATTGATATTGCAACATCGTGAATGACATCGTGCATAGAAAGGCCTTCGTCTAGCAACATACAAGAAGCTTTGAGTTTGTACACCAACGTACTTACTCGATCTCGTGCTTCTTCCAACTTACTGATACCTTGAAATAAACCCAATCCCACACGGTACCTTAACAATTCATCAATGGATTCCACATAAGCATATCCTATTAGTAAAAAGAGGTTCTTGAGCTCCTCCCCTTCTAATTTGTCGTAACTCAACGCTATAGCTTTATATGCTTCTGGTTGTATATGTTTGAAGTTCGTTGAGGATGGCCTTCTTAGTTGTTTCAACGCATCCTTCCATTTAAATATACCCGCGCTCCTTAATGCCCTTTCTACCGCCACAATGGAAACAGGCAAACCCGCACATTCCTTCGCCACATCCCTTGCTACGCATTTCAATTCACTACCTTCAACATAATCACCTGCCATCTTCTTGAATAGACTCCAAGCTTCTTCTTCTTCTAAAGCACCAACTAAGAAATTTTGTTGAGAATCCATCTTCCTTGACAACACATCTAGACTTCTTGCTGTGAACAGTACTTTGCATCCCCTATGATCATCTCCGTGAGGAATTCCTATCACCTGCAAATCAAGATGTTCCCAAATATTATCTAAGATGACAAGGATCCTCTTCTCTTTCTTCAGTCGGCTAAAAAGACTCCTTGCCCTTCCCGATTCGCTCTCCTCACGAAATGTTAGACCTAATTTATCTGCGATTTCTCCTTGAATCTTTCTTATGTCTGGGCTCTGGGACATCTCGGAAAAAACCACAAGATCAAAGAGCTTGTTATTTTTTGCTTTCCTTGCAACTTCTTTCGCCAGCATCGTCTTTCCAATGCCGCCCATTCCACAAATCCCGAGTATGCTGATATCGGGATTTCTCAATGCACCAAGAATATCATTCAGAGTGGACATTCTTGATTCAAAGTCCTCGTAGCCTTTGTTGGACATAAGCAATGTATCCTCAGGAATGATACTGTGGGAAATTCTTTCAAATCTCCCATCTTCCTGGAGCTTGACTATAGCGTCCAGCTGCCTCACTGCTTCCTTTCTAAGTCTACGGCGCATCTTCAAATTAGGACAAAAACCCTTGCAACTATGCTTATTTTCTGTAGCTTCATCACCTACAAATTTCTTTGCCTCAACAATGGCCTTGTTTGCGCTTGCAAGCCAGTTCTGAACGTTCTGTTCAATCTCTTCACATTTTCTTTCTGCATCATTTACCGCGTGCTCCATACTCACGATCTCACCCTCCAGCTTCTCAACTTGAGTCTTGAGATTCTCAAAGTTGCTAGTGTAGTCGCGCACATAACTGAATTGGCGTTCTATGGAAGGAGCCAAGCACTTTGCAACTTCTATAACAACAGAAACTATGATTTCCACCATCTTTTATCCTTTTCGCTCACTCTTTTTTTTTTTTAAAAAAAAGAAATTGGGAAACAGAACAGAGACAAGAACTGAAAGCACAGAACAATGATTAGTTAGGAAGCAAACTGACACTGAGAGATTAAGCGCAAGTGAAGTGACTACAGCAATATGGGGCAGAGTAAAAAAGGAAAAAAAACAAGAGTGGATCCGGAACAGAACAACTATAAGGGAGTAGCGCCTAAATAACAAGACTGGAGATCAAAGAATGCCAAGTGTCGTTGAGATTATAAGATTGAAAATTCAAAAGAGTTTATGGCAAAAACTGAGGAACAAACAAAAGCACAAAACTTAAGAAAAGATAAGGCATATTATCAAACAACTTCAGCAAGTTTATCGATTCAGTTATTTAATTCTTGTAATAAAATATTAAATCTACAAGGAAGCATTAAGGCTTGCTAAAACTTTGAGGTACATTCCTTCTCTCTAATTAAAGAAAAGTAGGAATAATGCTGATTCAACCATGTATAATTTAAATTAATTAAAGTTAATATTCGTAAATATGATTTGATTAAAGTTGTTGTGTGAATATACATATAATAATTGTTGGTAAAGTTTCGTAAATGTGAATGCTTTAAATGCCCATCTCTTCCCCCTGAGGAAACGTTAACATGGGAGATGAAGCTATACTACTATAAACAGTGTTTGAGCATTTTCACCAAATACTTGATAAGTTTATCAACTTATTTATTTATTTCATTTCCTAAATATGAAAAGCTACAAAGGGAGAATAATGGTTTGCTAAAAGTTCAAGGAATGACATTCATTTCCGATCATTGAAGAAAATCCATGAATGCTGATTCCTTCATGTGGAATTTAATGTTAATTAAAGATAAATTTGAGAAATGCAAATCTTTTAAATGTCCGTTTCTTCACTCTGAGGAAAAGTTATCTTGGAAGATGAAGCATGGCTAATATGCTATAACAGTGTTTGTATTGTGGGCCAATTTCTTGCGAGCATTTCTTAGTCAAAGTTTCATATAAAACTATAATATCTATACGCAGGGGGGACACGGCTTGGCTTGAACCCAATTAATTTGGGAGTAATGATGATGTTTGGTTTCATATACGTTGAAGTTCTAGTGCATAATGGCATTTATGTTGAATGCCACTTCAATAAACTTTACTAAAATAGTCCACCACTTTTTACCGCTTCTGTCATTGTTCTGATCAGCCTCACATTTTTCCACATGTAAGATTATCTAATTACATTTACTTTGTCACAAGAAGACGCCAACAACTTTTTTAATGCTGGCCACTAGTATGCATTCCAAGGTATAAACATATAAGGGCCGTTTGGGGGATATGTTTTTGGAGGTTAAAAAATGATTTTGAAAAGTTAAAAATTAATTTTTGTGTTTGATAAATTTTTTTAGAAATCACTTTTGGAAAAAATACCTTATTTTATAGCAAATTTTGAAAAGTAAGGTGTAGTCTTTCAACATCTAATTTTGAGAATAAATTTTATACTCAATATAATTTCATACCATATATATCCTTACATAAGAAATAAAATTATTAACTTTAAAGAGATTATTATTAGTAACAATTATATTGAGATAAAAATAAATTAAAATTAAAATATAAAATATTTATTTTAACTATCAATTATTATATATACACGCACTAAAAAAAAGTATACACATTTTTATAAATATATAAATAAATTTTATTCAACATTATATTCAATTCAATCATTTACATTCTTATAGTAGTTTAAGAGTAATATTTATCGAACACATATGATTACTTTTTAAAACTCATAGCACCTTTAAAATAAATTTTATTAAATGTTTAATTAATTTTCTTCATAGTTGATTATTTCTGTAGTTATTATTTTAAAAGATATAGCATTACCAAACTAGTCCAAAGTCCTCCAAGATCTTCACGAGTATTAATGTAATTAGTTTGAGTCTATAACATCAAAATATACTAATTTCAGAGTTAAAGCCATGAATTCGCAATATAACGGTAAATATCAATATATAGTCTCAAGTAAAACATCTTCTCATGACCATGTCAAGTAAATGCCGCTGGTGTTGAATCAATCTAAATTCCCGTTTGTCAAATGTAAATGAAAAAGAAAAAAAAAGGTAACCAAAGTTGGTTGGTGTGAGTGGTTCGGCACTCTCACTCCTTAAGAGAGGTCAGGGGTTCAAGTCTCACTCTCGTATGGAGTCACCACTTTGGCCAGCACTTTACCCTTTTAAATGTTGTTGTCATGGGTTCATAAAAAAAAAAAAAAAAGATAAGCGAGACCAAAAACTGTGGCGATCATTCATGTCTTTTGGCATTTCACATTTGATATTTGTAAATATGTAAAAACAATCTATTGAGTATGAGATTCTTAATTTTTCTTTTTCATCTAATTTGTTAATATTATTGAATTTTCTTTTTCACCCAATCTACTAATATTATTGGACGTAATTGGAACTTAGAACCACTTATGTCAACTTTAAATTATATCAACTTTAGAATGACACACTTCGATATCTAAGTTTATAAAATGATTGATCTACTTCAAGCCCAAAGTTTTTTATTTTTTTGAAAAAAATATTAGTTAATAAAGGAATACATTTTAAACTTTTTAGTAGCCTTCTAGATTGGGCCTTGAAATTATAAAATGGTTTATTTAGAAATTGCGTTGGACTATTGGCACCCCTCCAAAATCCTTTTAAAACCCCTCTTCTGTTACAATTATATTTAAGAATAAATACTTTAATATATCTCACATCTATTTTATCTCACTTTAAACTTTTGTATTTTCTTTCTTGAAAAAAAAAATTCTTGTATTTTCTCTGCTATCAAACTCATGCATGTAATTTTTTTCTTAAATTCTCTATCATTTTTTCTTCAATTATTAAGACAATCTATTGATAATAAACAAAACACATTCTGACAAAATTATCTGCCTTTTTTTAAGGCTCATAATAAATTTTTTTACATCATAACCTTACAGATATTTTATTTAATTAATTGATTTTTATCAAAGTTTATCACCCATAAAAATTTGTTTGTGAGGTGAAAATAATAGAAAATTAAAAAATTCACAAATTAAATGTGTTTATTTAGAAATAAGGGTATTTTGGGCATTAAGCTTAGCACTATTGAAAAAATGGGTCAGAAGAATTTTGGAGGGGTGCCAATAGTCCAACTCTTATAAATTAAATATAAAGATTAATAACTGGACCTAGACTCAGCCCGGTCCGGGTCTAAAAATTTCAAGCCTAGGTCAATCACTCCCGCCAACTGCTGGACTGGACGTTCCATTCATATGCTGTTGAGATGTATATATATATATATATATATATATATATATATATATATATATATATAGTTTAGCTTTTAGCACCCATATGAAAATTCTTACGACACCTCTTTTGTATTTTATTTCTTAAAATATCTTAGTTTTAATTTATAAAGTATAAATCCCTATAAAAAAAAAAAAACCACATTCCCACAAAATGTCATCCTAGAAAAAGTCTCTTTGGAGTTTTAATTATAAAATACATATAAATTCTAAAATTTTTTATTATTTTCTTTTAATTATTTTACTTATATCTCCATTATTCAAAACACTTTTAATTTTTTTAAAAATCAAATTAAAATTTAAAATATAAATATAAATTATGAAATGGGGTGGGTGTAAAAATTTTGTTAAAAGAATATTTTTATTTAGGTGTTTAATTGAATTTTCAGTCAAAATAAAAATAAATTAATTTGTCTTTCGTTATATAGGTAATTTCAATAACAAAGGGGTTTCATGAGGAATTTTGAGAAAGCCATATTCGTACATCATACATTTGTGTGTGTGTTGGAGGGGGGGGGGGGGGGGTGTGGTCGGCGTGTGTTTTTTTGTGTGTGTGTGGAGTGGGTTTATCCAATAGGGGATCCCTAACTTTATTAAATTTAGGAATAAGATAAAAATAAAATAAAATAAACACCGATTCCAATTAGGGATGGCAATGGGGAGGGGACCGATCTCCCATCCATCCCCGTCGTCGAATTCTTGAGAATCTCATCCATAGAATAATAACAGGGATCCTCGAATAACTAATACATTTTTTTTCGATTTTGAGTTAATAATATTAAAATAAAAAATTCAAATAAAAGTAAAGTTCGAAATATATCTTACATTAATATCTATTACAAAAGTCACATACATTAAATTAGTAAGTAACGCAACATGCAAGGGATACAAACTTCTTTTACAAACTATCATGAACAAATTAATAGTCTAATACAAAATTATTACAAATAAAATCGAATTTAGATTCAAAATTAACCTTTTCAATGGTGGCGTTTATAAATGCTATTAAACACAATAGTTAAATCGGAGCAAATCAAAAGCAAATATTAGATTAGATTAGATTAGATATTAAAATTGTGATTCGCTGTGGGCAATTATAACATCTAAAATTAAATAAAAAATAGATTTAAGTTTAAAATATTTAAAGAATATTAAAATTAAAAAAAAATGTTTGGCTAATAGAATCTACTCGGTCTTTTTAATGTCCTAAATAAAAATTTAGAACTTTAATTAGCTAATTAGGCCTAAAAGTTTAATAATATAAATATTTTGATATTTTTTATTTTTACCAATATTTATAATTTTATAATTTATTTACTAGTAATTTTAAAAAATTAAAATAAAATTAAAAATTAAAATGGGGAAATAGGTAGGGGATGGGGATTCCACCTCATCTCCGTCCCCTCCCCGAATAAGAAATTGGGTATGAAATTATCATACCTTCGAATGGGGAAAATCCCAAAAGTAGATTTTTGCTATCATTCCAATACACTACATGACAAAATATAGTGTATTGGAGTTTATATTTTTTATTTTATTTTTTAGTTTATTCCTAACTTTAATATATCCCTTATAAAACCCCTCTCTTGAAGTACCCCATAAAAATATTAAAAATTATAATAAATCTAATAGCACAACATCAATTCCAAAACTACCCTCCACATATATTCCTCTACTTTTTCTTTTCTTTCTAATAAATTCGCGAGGGCTAGGATCAGTACCTCCACCTCTTACTTGCTGTCAAGATTAGTTTAATTAGAACAAAAAACACATATCTAGAAAATTTTAATTTTTCATTCAAGCTAAAATTAATTAAAATTTTAAACTTTATATAGGTTTTTATCAAGATTTTTGAGGGGTGTGAAAAGCTCCACTCGTATATAACCAATAGACCACAATGTGTTTTCTCATATATTTTGTAATTCTACTAATTGGCTTAAATTGAATTGTAAAAAATAATGCCACTAGAAGAAAACAGATAATAGATGATAGACAATTTGTGACAGATTCTAGACAAAATAACTTAAATCATAGCACTATGAAGGATTTGTAATAGAAATTTCAATCTATCACAGATCAATGATAGTTTTGTAATAGAAATATTTTTTTTATCATGAATATATGATGGTTTTGTGATAGAATTATCGTTTATCACAAATTTATGATAGAATTGTAATGGAAATTTGATCTACCAAGAAATTGTGATAGAATAATGATTTTGACCACGTTTGACTCAAATTTGATGTATTATTTTATTTAAGAAAACAAAAGGTACATTTTAATAATTGAAAAAAAAAAAGAAAGAAAACGCTAGCCAAATGCTACCGTTTTGGTACTTAACACTCCTTTTCTTTTTCTTCTCTAAGTGTTAAACACTCACACACTTGGAAATCAAAATCCATGAAAGCTACATTTGTAGCTCGTTTCTCCTTGCGAGAATTCTTAATCCCCAAGTTCGCTGGTTAATCATTTTCTTTATTGCTTTAACTTTTGTTTTAGAAAGCTTGTTTGATGTGAATGGCCTTGGTCTAGTTGGAATAAAGAATTAAATCCACAAAGATTGTGAATCTTGTATCTTTCATAGTTTTTTTTCTTTAATTAGCTTGAACTAGAAAGAACTAAATTGTTTTATGTATGTTTGAGTTTTGTTGATGCTATTTTTCCTCTAGGCAACTCGATAATTCTGAAATTGAAATGTTGAAGGGATTATTAGTAAATATTGTTGAGAATTTAGAATTTGGTGTTGTGTGGTTTTTTATGATGTTTGACCAAAGTGGGATAAATGCTCTTGCTACACATTTGGTCCTCCAATTATGAAGTGCTTCATTTTACATAACGTAGTGCCATTAATGATTTTGTTCAAGGCGGCCGTATTGGATTATTTTAGAAATTTATTATTAGGTATTTGAATAAATGGTTAGATATCTATCTTTTGCTTGAACTCTGTGAATTTTTATTTCATGTCTTATTATATTTTCTTGATGTTTTCATGGGTTTCATTAAGTTATAATCTTTCTAATGCTTCGCTTTTTTCTATTTTAGGACTAGTTTTGAGATGGATACCCCTATTGCAAACGACAGAATTTGATTGCTGCTACAAATACTTCATTTGTGAAAATGGTTTTCTAATTTTTATGTGTTGGCTTGCGGTAAAATTGCTGATTTAAAATATAGCGAAGACAAAGTTCTTATGAGAATGTGAATCAATGATAACATATATTGGCATTATAGTAGCATGTGATGAGCTTTTTTTCTCCTTTCCTTAAATTAGGCAATTGAACTGTCAATTTTGCTTTCTTTTAGCTTCTATATTCTCTTTTTCTTTGGAGGTACAATGGATGTTTTCATTTGGATAGTTCAGCTTATGAAAAAATAGCTCTATGCAATTATTAGACTGTAAACTATTATTAAGGTATGCATGTTTGTTCATAGTTACACTAGTTATTGCTCTAATTCTTTTCTTGGGCAGGAATAAGATGCAGAGTTATGGGACTCAGAGTTAAGAGACTAGTATTCTTGAGGCCAACAATTGCAGGCTATTTAAGATAAGTTGTGAAATTTTGGATTGTTGTAGTTTGAATACTTCAATGGTGTGGATTGTATGGTTAAATAGATATCCAGGTTGTATTAATTGGGGTTTTTAATTTTTTGTATCATATTTAATATTTATTTTAGATTTATAAATTTATTCTAGAAACAAATTTGTAGAATTTGAGAATTCTAATAGCAGCAGGATCAACAACGACGTTAATATTAATTCAATACAAATAATGATAACAATGTAATTCAAAGTAATAATGCTTTTAATTAATTTTAATATTGCAATAATATCAATTTTCAGCCAAAAATTTCAAAAAATTCCAATAATTTTAATAATTTTAATTTCCCATTAAAAGATTGAGTAACATATATATGGTGAAAAGCGTAAATTAAATGATGGAAAATATTCAATCATAAATAAAAAATATTGATATATATGACAGATAAATAATATGCAATGCTCTTTTTATAGATTATTTACTAAATCTATTGTCTATTTTCTTGAAGTGTGCTTTTGTAAGTAACATCATATATTAGAAATCAGTCCACGATCTTGTTTTTAAAGTCCAAAAAAGATATTATGTCATATGGTGTAATTATGTGGCATAACAGTTTTTCCAAACTTTAAGAAAGTTCAGAATCCTAGATCAGACGAGTACTCCATCATATATACTCCAATAAATTCTTAGCAACACATCTTTTGTATTTCGAGTCTATATCGAAAGGATTTTATTTAATTAAATGCAAAATAATATAAAATCTAATAATTTTTTTTAGTTTCTAGTTCATGCTTATAATAATGTTCGAAATTAATAGATGAAAGAAAAATATTAGTTTTTTTAATTTAATTCATATATTCTAAATCATAATTTATATAAAAAAAATCGCTGGAAAGAAATGAAACTTTTTTTAAAAAATATATGTAATGGGTATCATTTGAAAAAAAAAAATTGCATGATTACAATGATTACAAGCTCATTAAATGGCTAGTTTCATCATTTGAACTCTGCGGCGACAAAGAGACGACAGAAACGTGGGTCCCTTTATCTGTCGCTTCACTCCATTCAACATCTGAACTCTTTGTCTATTTAGTCTATTACTTTTTCAGTTTCGATATTCTTACAACATTGAGTACTAGCACAAAACGGTGAGTTTGAGACAAGCATAAAAGGTCACAGTAAATTCTCAATTGCAACAATCTCTCTCTCACGCTCTTCCTCACCAATCCACTAATCTCATCACGCTCCGTTCTTCCTTACCACTCTCACTGTCGGCTCCCTCTCTCTCTCCCCCATCGATTGCATCTCTCACGGCACCTCACTCTCTCGGCTGTCTCAAAGAGAAAGACCAGATGCTAATGATGTCATCTCTAATTCAGAAAAACATATCCCAAAAAGAATTACATCAAGTTCTATTAGGGGCCATACCGGAGGCAAAAGGAAATGAAATCCAATACATAATATCCCAAACAACAAAACCTAAGAAATAAACTAACAAATAAGTAACATTGACAGCCCAAAAATAAGTTTCCTTTCAAAAAGTCGACACAAGCCAACAATTGCATAAAAGAATTTTGCGTCAATTATTTCTACATCTAACATCCCCAAACACAACCTATTGCTCTATTGGTATACACTAGCAACTGAAGGAGCTGAGTTTACGGTTGGCAATTATTCTTCACTAATATCTGATGCAATTCACTGCTTGCTTTTGGCATCTATATGTGTAGAGAATTGATGGTTTCCTTGCTGGTTTCCTCGCTGTACTTAGCATTACTAGGGGAAACTTTTCACCACAATCACAGAAGCTGTCATTTTCTGTTACTAGAGTGGATGGGGATTGCTATTTACTCTATTATGCATCCATAGATATTGGATTTGGAGGGGGGAGAGCTAGAGTAACCCACGGCTGTTGGATTTGGAGGGAGGAGAGAGAGAGCCGTGTGTTGTGAGGAAGAACAGAGAGAGCGTGAGGAAGAACGTGAGGGAAAGAGCGTGTGCTGTAGTTGAGAGCGTGTGTGTTGCAATTGTCGATTTACAGAGAGAGCGTGAGAAACATTTCCAAAGTTGTTTCCCTTTACTCATTTTTTTTTTTATTTCTTGTGGGTCCACACAAATTTAAAAGAAACAAAAATCTAACACGTGAAACAGCAATTCAAAATTGCGTTTCTGTCGTCCTTTTGTCTTCATTGAGTTAGTTTATCATTTTCCTTATAACAACCGAAACACTCCGGAAATCCAATGCATTTAACAAAAGGCACGCGCACACAAGCATGACAATTGATTCACACATGCATATTTAATTAATTAACTAAAACATGGTACTTGAAAAGTCTTTGCGGGTGCCTACAAATTGATATTTAGACTGTTCCACCATTCAACCTGAAATCATCAAGTGAAAGAAACAAGATCATGCATGTTGTTAGATTTTGAAAGGATAGCGAAGATGGCACTAGATTAATCAAATTGTGACACCTCCTTACATAAGAATAACCAAATTGTTCATATTAGAGGACTCTTGTTCCAAAATGTGCTTCAGATCACATAACTTATTTGCTTTTCTTATGATAACCTCCATCCCATTTTCAACCTTTTCTTTCGACAGCCATTCATCATATCCTTCTATTTGGAGAACTTTCATGGTAGGAAATCTCTTGAGGAAATCATCAAGTGATAAAATAGGAGTCCACTCATCAGCAAACTCCACATTAGGACATTTAAAGTTTACATAACTAGTCTTCCGAAAATAGACATTTATTTGATCAATCAGAACAAAAAAAAAAATTGCAAAATGGATTAGTTGATGTTCTTTCTAACAATTTCACAAAATTAGTATTGTAATTTTTAGAGAGAATTTAACAAAAAATAAAAGAATTAGAAGCTACGGCTAGCTAAAACAATATATTTATCCAAAAAAAAACTACCTTTTAGAAAATAATAACAATACACCTAACATGCAGAAAGTATATATATAAGAATTGAATAATTAATTATAAATTTCATATACGTACCTTTTCTGTCAAGTCATCTCAAACAGAGGCCAAGTATTGTTGAGATCAGAGGATTGATAATAACAAAAGATTGTTGGCAAAAGCGGAATAACAAATCAACAATGAACACAACAAAACCGAAGCAAAGTGTGTCTCTGATCAAAAGATGGAAATAATAAGGAAAGGATTTGTTGATTTTTAGGAATGAATGCAAAGAGAATGGCCGATGCTAAAAATTATTTCATTAATGGAAGAGAGGTAGAAGAATAATGGACGTAAATAAGGAAAGGATTTTGCGGATTGCAATGACAATCCGCATCAAGAAAGGATAAAAAATTTGAAAGTGAGCCTTTTTATTTTTTAAGTGCATGCTACGCTGTAAAGCCAAAGTTCAATTTAATTTAGAATTAGAGAAAAAAGAATGAATAAATGAAGATAAAGGATGAAAAGGTGATAGCTTTAATTATGATTATTTGTTAGCCTAGGGATGATAGACCAAGTATAAATGTTAAATTCAGAACAGAATATTTATGATGTCAGTTGGTACTTGGTACTAAAATCCTGAATACTTGAGTAGTTAAAAGCCAAAATTAAATATTAAAATATACAAAGGAGAACAATGGTTTGCTAAAGGTTTAAGGAGTGAGGTTCCTTTCCGCTCATTGAAGAAAATCTAGGAACAATAATGCCGATTCAACCATGTATAATTTAATGTTAATTAAAGTTAAAGCCATCATATTCGTAAATATGCTTGGATTAAAGCTGTTGTGTTGAATATACATATAATAATCATTGCTCAAGTTTCCGAAATGTGAATCTTTAAATGTCCATTTCTTCACTCTGAGGAGATGTTAACGAGGAAGATGAAGCAATGCTATAACAGTGTTTAATTTCTTGCGACCATTTCACCAAATACTTGGTACGCATAAATGGTCAATCATACTTGTCAAAAAAATTGATGAACATTCACTCCTACAGAAGCAAATCAATGTTTGTAAAAATCATAATTAGCCAAAGAAAGTTCATGTAATGTTTGTAAAAATCATAATTAGCCGATGAAAGTTCATGTATTTTTTTTTCTTTTAAGATTCAAGACAATTCTTCAAAGATGAAATCAGTTTTTATTGATACGTTCAACAAATTCGAAGGCATTCGAACCTTTTGTGGCACGAATTGCTAGTTTTCTACACAATTAATCAAATCAACGACAAAGTACAAAATATGTTATTGCATTTGTTTTGTTATATATGTGTGTTACAAAAATAGAGATAATCGCTATGCCAATAAAATAACAGTAATGATATGCTTACTACCATTAATATTGCCGTTAGTAGTTTGTACACCATTACTACTGGATAAAAAAAAATTTACTACAAAACAAAAGAAAATTAAATGATAATACAAATTGTTTTTGGTCTCTTATAGATTTTGTACTAATTATTATACTAATTATCAATATTCATAAGAAAATAATGTACAACAATGAAGGAACTATACAGAGGTAAAAACATATTTTTTTTAATTTTTTTAATGAAAGTAAAGATTTATTTTGGTACTTGGAAGGATATACAAAGCAAAAGAGTATATGATAAAGTGCAAAAAACCACACCCTTCATGGTAATATAATGAGTTTGAATTATTTTTTAAATCTAGTTAAAAATTTAGCTTAATTGTAAATAAAGTGAAAAGAGCTAGATTGATTGTCAATATCAAAATTTAAAATTTAATTTTGATCACCCATTTAACTAGAAGAGATTAAGAGAGGAAAGAAAACTAAGAGAAGATCTTTGTCCCATGAATAAACTCAAGATGTATCAAACAGATACTTTTGGTGAAGTCAGGGGAGCTGCAAGACTGCTCTTTCCCGCCCCTTTGTAACGAACTTAACTGACCTTTGACTTGGTCAGAATACGTGATGCACGCAATGCAAGCACGTGAGGACCCAAATGAGGAATTCCAAAAGTTGGACACCCCCAAACGCAGCGTTTTGGTTCTGGTCTTGAATATTGATTCATCAACAACAAATATCATTCCAACTTTGGGGGGGGGGGGGACAACATAAACTATACCTTTTCCATTCATTATATCATAAGAATACAATGATTAACAATATCAAATTTAAGTGACAATCAATAAAAACTGAAGCCAATATATACACAACACTGAAACAATAAAATTGTTATTGTTTGACAAAATAAAAAATTATACAAATTAAACAAACTGAAAAAAGAAAAGAAATTGTGGTGAGCGCGAAGCAGCTGCACTTGGACATTCAAGAGAAAGATAGTTATTTTCCTCCAGAAACAACTACAATTACATAAAAAGGTAACTTTTCATCTCTTTCAATTTCTTATACACACAACTGAAGAGAGATATAGAAAATTAAAGGAAAAAAAATGAGAGAGAGACACATAATAGATTTTGCAGGAGCACAATTGTCCCTCAGTTGTGTATATAATAAATTGAAAGAGAGAATCCCTTTCTGAATGAAAAGTTCCCTTTATATAGTCATTATAGTGTCTTTGACGAATATCAGACCGACATTTTAGACCTTTGGAAACTCAAGACAACAAAGGCTAATTTAGCCATTTTAAGAAATTATGATTTCGTCCCTTCAATATTATCAATGTAAATTCCATCCGTCGTTCCATTACGGGAAGACCACGCAACCAGAGCATTATACCAATTTTGTATATCCGCGTCAATCTTTATAATAATAATACTAAAAAGTTCCGAAGAGAAAAAGGGGGGATAGGCGGCGGGTCCCTATTGGGCCAGAAGTTACGGACTGTAGAAGCTAAGCCACAGAGCTCCCATTGGAGAGTCGATCACGGCCACCACCGAGCCCAGCGTGGATTTACAAGAGCAGTTGGCCGCACTCGTGCTCGTCAAAAAGTGATAATATTTCAGGGCTGATGCTACAATACCTGCATGTATCTGATACATGCAGGTTTTATGGCCGTTGGATTCATTGTATTAAATCCAACGGCCATAAGTGAATTTAAACAATAAATAATTAAAAAAATATAAAAAATTTGAAACCTATAGAATCGGTCTCAACACACACCAAACCCCCTCAACACACATCAAACCCAGGCATATATATTTGTTGGAAAAAAAAACAAAAGGCTCTCACCTCACGCTGGAAATCAATTTCTTCTTCCCTCCCTCCTGACTCACGGTTCACGGCTCCCTCTCCCTATCCCTCTCCCTCTTCACTCACCCTCACGGCTCCCTCTCCCTTTCCCTCATCATTCACTCTCTCGCCTGCACTCCCTCACGAGACGCCTCATCAGGGCCACCAATGGCGGCGCTATATGGCGACAACACGCGGCGGTTGATCTCCATTGGCGGCAAGGATCTACAGCTACAGATTCACAACTCACTCAACTCCCGTCAGCCCATTCTGAGTCATTGTCAGGCCATCTCTGCAGTCCACCTACTTTTATGAGAAATGGGTATCATGTTTTTTGCTTGTTATAATTATATTTGTTGATTGAGTGTTTTATTTGATGTGGTAAGAAGAATCATTCGCCTCTCATATTTAAAAATTACAACTTTTACCATGTAAGTTTATTAGTGCGTATTGTTGGGTTATGTAATAATTTACATGGATTTAGAATTCTTGGACAGAGTTTGATGACATTATCAATGTGTATTGACAAGGGAGATAAGTTTTAGTGTACGATATAATGGTTAGCGTAAGGCCAATGTCGCAGATGACATTAATATTCAGTTTGAGAAGTTGGATCCTCCAAGGCCGGGCAAGCATTCGTACATATACTGCTGGTAAGAAACTAATTCATTGTTGAATTTTATTCTTGACATTCTGTAGTCATTTCAGTTTAACAGTGCAATAATTTTAATTGACATATAAAGAACTGATATTTGATATTATTTTTCTATCTACAGCAAGATAGAATCCCAAAAGTTAAAGGAAGAAGGTGTGAAGGTGGACGAAACGGTTTGTAGACAACTTTTCTATGTTACAATCTACTAACTAATAGTTTCGTTGATGATTGGCCAAATAATTTTTTTTAGTGTATGGTTAAGGCATTATCGTGACAAATGGTTGAAACTTCATTGGTATGAAGATAAAGCTGAATTCATCAACAATTATAATGAAAAGGTTGAAATGAACTCGAGATTGGCCAGTGGATTGTTAAGTGAACCGATTCCAACAATGGAGAACAATTCTGATAAGGGTAATCACATATCTCGATGTAGTGTTTTGCGGTTCTCCAACATTGTTTCTTCGTTATCTATTGAACAGCAAGATGATGTGAGAGAAATTGGTTTCGGAAGCTTGTTAGGTTTAAAATGTGGGTGACTTAGGCAAGATTTATGTAGATTGTTAGTTAAGCAATGTAACGTAGATAAGCGGTCAATAACAGTCCATGGAATGGAATACAAGCTTACCCCGGAAACTTTTACAAGCGTGATGGGTATTGGTGACGGAGGAACACCGATTGTGCTTGGTGGTGAAGATAGTGAAATTACTGACTTACGAGCCAAGTATTGCTCAGGAAAGAAAGGCATCCCAATAGGTAGTTTAGATGACAAATTAAAGATAAATAGTTGTGCAGATGAAGATTTTTGTATTCTATTTAGTCTATTTGCGATTGGAACTATTTTGTGTCCAACTACAGCTGCATACATCAACCCATCATACCTTTATGCTTTAAAAGACGTGAGTAACATTCGCGGCAAAAATTGGGCCAACTGGTCTTTCAATTTTTTATGGGATAAAGTTTCAAAGTTCAACGAAAATAAAATTTCCTCGATGAACGGATGCGTTATATTTTTAATGGTATGATTTATTTAGTAATTTGTATTCTCGTTAGTTAAAAGATTATGGTATTATTGATCATTATTTTCGTATTAACCAATTTGTTGTTTGTAGCTGTTCTACATGTCATCAACTAAGTTTCAGCTTTCTTCTGTTGCCGAGAATGGATGTCCTCTTAGTGCATGGACTGATAGTGAAATAAAAAGATTCCTCAAGTGGCGACAAAAGTATGGTGACTTTGAGAGCAATGCAGTTTGTTCCCTTCCATAATTGTAAAGTGTTTTGTAGTTATGTTATTAAATTGAATAGATTATTTATGTATATTTGTAGTTAATGCAGGTTCCGATGCGAGAAATCAGTTGCGGCACATCATGTGCTTAAAGTGACGGACAAATTGACGATGGTGACGCCGCAAGGCAGCATCCATTTCATGCTATATTAGCAGTAATGGGTAGAATAGAGGAACATATGAGAAGAAATAATGATTTACTACAAAAAAATGGGCTTGAAAATGGATTCTCTTACTGAAAAGGTTGAAACGTTAGAACGAGCATATTTTCGACAAGAAGGAGCGAATGTCGCTGATGATAGTCAATCACTATCATCAATCACTTCCTACATATATGGTGCCGAGGCAATGGTCTAATCTTTTCCTCTTGAATATGGAGATGCACCCACCTATCCACCGCAATTGTCACGCTTCAGGATCTAATCTTGGAAAAGCATACGCCCATCGAAGTTAAAGAACGCAAAGTTTTGTACCTTAGCACATCCACTGATGAAGAGGCTATCCTAAAAGAAAAGTTGGTAGAAGTATTGCAAGATGCGATAAAGCCTAAATTTGTGCCGGAACTTGAAGATGAGGTATACATAGAGTAATAATTTATTAACTTTTGTTTAAACTATATATGATTTAGTCTAATCTTTCTTCTTTCTTTGTGTTGAATAAATATGTAGTCTTCCGCGCAACAAGAGAAGAAATGTCAACAGCCGCAAGATTTTAATCTGTTGTCTTTAGGCCCTACTCAGCCATACAGAAATCGAAAGCGGGGGCGGTACCAATTGTCCCCATATGATCAAGTCTCACATGGTCCAAAGCCAAAATATCGAGCAGACCCTTTTTCGTGAATGAGCCGGTGACCCTCGATCAATTGAAGATGCTCCAGTAGGGATTTGACAAAAGCGCTAGCCTAGAGTAACAATGCCTTCATGCTCACTCATCAAGTTGTTTTCATTTAATATGTTGTCATAGTTATTTGATTTTGTTAATATATCATGTGATTTACATACAGTGAAATAATTATGCGATCAAGTCATGAGGATATCACTCGGCGAGGCTTGTTATCACTTTTGCCCGATGCATCACCAGACGAGGAGGTTTGCTCGTAATTTGACTTTAATGATGAAATTGTAGTTAATAAAACTAATTATAATTGTTCTTGTGTTTAGATTATTTGGATGATAAGTGATTACCTTACACAACGTGAGTCGTGCAAAAGCCACGGACAACCAATCAGCTGGTTCCTACCAACAAGATATGTAGTTACTGATCCGTTCCTGTCTTTTTTTTTTTCATATCCTTTTTCTCATCATTAACTACAGTAATTTCAGTTGTATTTTATATGAATTTAATATGATGAATATGTAGCAATTGCTACAATGCCAAATGCACATTTAGATGGTTTCAAAGGCCTCCAATAAACGTTACATGTATGACTTGCCATCGTGTGTGTTTGGTGAAATGGTTTTTCGTTATGATCGATATTATGTATGGTAAACGTGACCCCAAGTTGTTCTTGAATAGATCTTTGTTCCCATGCATGATGGTGGCCACCATTGGTTTATGCTGTTGGTTAAAATTAAAGACAAACAAGCGGAGATCTGGGATCCACTACCGGATGCACGACGGACACAAGATCGAGAAATCTAAGTGAATAGTATTGTAAGCCCAACTAATTTTTGATAAAAAAGATGAGTTTAGTTTTATGTGTATTGTGTTATTAATACATGTGATGTATTTTTGCACTTGAAAATAGTTACACTCGTTGGATGCTATACTTCATGGCGTCGTGGATGCTACATATTCAGTAACTTGGAGTTTCTTGTCATTTGTAGTGATCCATGGGGAAGGAGTTCCACGGCAACCTAACAGTTTTGATTATGGAGTTAACGTCATCAAATTTATGGATACTCCTGGAATCATCACCAACAAATCGTATGTGGTATGCTTCCTTATTTGCCTTATGTGGTTTCTTGGTTGATTTTACTACTGTTGTTGGGCCATTGACATGATGAAAGTGCATGATTATTTCCGCAGCACGACTCACAGAATGTTCAGGCGCAACTTGCGTTACAACTTATAGACTCTCCGTTCAACGAACAATGCGATCAATTATTGGCGTTGGCTAATGCACACTATAGTAACGCTGTAACGTACATAAATGAATCGAAGCTTGCATCAACAATGAAGCCTCGTAATGTGTCCACCAGGAAAGGTCATAAGAACAGTTGCACAAAACGTTGTTTCAGGCGGAAGGGCTGAGATTGTTGTGAATATAGATTATGGTAATTTTTTGCTAACTTCATTCACAACTCTAAACTTTTGCTAAATTTACCTTGTAACTGGCGTTGACGTACGAGTCATGTAAATTGTTTTGATGATCCGAAGCCGTAGAGGGATTAATGGGGCAATTATAATTTTTTCCTTCGTCAACCAGTTGTATTAATTAATACATGTTGAAATGAAGATAATTGCTGTAAATGTTGCTATTATCACTAAGTACGCAAAATATGTTATTACATTGCCATTGTTCACTTCTTACATGATAATATAACTCAATGATTTCCAAAAAGTTCGTTCTGCCCCCTCGGTTCAGATCCAAAAAGTGCATCATTAGCGATCATCATCCATCCTCCAAGTATGTGTACCGTCGTCAACTAAGCATAATATAAATCCGAGTTAGTTAAACAACCTAAGAAAGTTTGCCAGGCAAATTCATATATCATGGGATATCACTTACAAGTTATTATGAGGCCACCAATTATAGTATGTGCTTGCATCGGTTTCATAGGTTATACCAATTGTGTTACTGCTGTCGTAATGGCCGTCAATTGCTTCTGAGATGTCATGCCTCCAAGGACAAGTTGTCTCGAATGTAAAGGTTGGGGAACTTGGCGAGCCTGATTCCATCGAAACAGGTGGTGTCAACACATTATAAGAACAATGCCTTGGCTGATCGTCAGTCGAAACACAACCAGTACCGCCAACGTTGCAATAAAGGTCATTAGGCTGCATGTCCTTTGGCGGATATAGCGGGCAAGTCCGTTTAGTATGGCCAGACTAAAAACACTTACTGCATTTGCGATTTTTAGCCCCATCATGTTTAACGGTTTTAGAGCTACCTTTACTGTTAACTATAACCGAGTCTTTCAACTTCATACCTGCTTGAAATACACAATTCCTGGCTCATTTAGCTGATTCATCATCGGCAACCATCTGTTCAACGCGAAGCGTCAGCCGTTGAATCTCGTCTAACGCTATCATATAACTTTGTTCATTCTTTGTAGCGAAAAGACAAAGATTCGTACATGCCACTGAAAGCGAGCCAAACTTTATTGTTTCTAACACTTCCTTATCAAGGTGTGACGCTGCAACGGTCATTTTCATCACTTTACTCACCTTCGCTGATTTGGTTCAGTGACCAAGAATCAATGTTGGTGGTATGCGAACTAGTTGCTTGAACTTCATGACGTGAAATATTTGCCTACATGGAATACCTGCTGATTCTATCATCTTACATGAATAAATAATTGCAACTTCTTTATTATAAAGTATCACTGTCCATTTTTATTCTGGATGCTGAAATTTCGTCAAAATATAGATGTTGGAATTAGCTGTCTTGGCACACCCGAGCATAATTAGCGTGGCTTCTCCGAGGATCTCCATCCGAACCCACTTCAATACATTCCTTGTATATATTTCGGATGCATGTTTTTCAATGCTTTGCAGATGTGTTGTAAGAACTAGGGCTGTGTGGTTTGTCTCATACTCATACTGAATTTGCGGATAGTCATCCCTCATAAGAAACTCAACAAAGCGCGGGACAACGCCAGATTTTATGACTTCCTCAATTGGTAGACTCCTCTCATTTGAAAGCAGTTTTCGGGCTAGTTGCTTCCACTGCAAGTTGTTGTCATCGACCAAGCGCCAACCATCGCGGCAAAATTTCCAACCTAGTTTGGAGATTGAGATTGGGGCAGGAGCGAAAGAAAGAAATTCTTTGGGATGGAGGAGCTTCACGTCTTCTTGAGAAGCTTTCCTCATTAAGATTTACGTTCTATGGTTGTATTTAAGCCCTCCTTCCAAGCCCAACATGCTTCATCCCACATATTTAGCTGCACTTTGTAACACGGTGTGCTTAATTCTCCTCTAGAGAAAATTTTCATATTGGTGCAATCATCCACCAAGAATCTTTCCAAAGATGGGAAGTTCAAGGCACGACGCCAGAGTAGAAGCTTCTCACTTTTTAAATTTAAAAGCTTCAACTCTTTCAATTACCGAAAGCAATATCCTCATCTTTCGCATCATGATCATCGTCATCATCTCGCCAATACTATTTCTGTATCATAACACATGATTCTATCTTCATTTCTCCGAAGTCTTTGCAATTGAGGATGTTAGTACGTTTTTCAATCCGTAATACGATATCTTCAAAGTTATAAGATTCTGAAAGGATGTCGAGGATGGCACTAGATTGATCAAACGGTGACACCGTTACATGTAGAATAACCAAATTGTTCATAATAGGAGGACTCTTGGCTCAAGATGTACTTCAGATCATAACACTTGAACGCTTTTCTTATGATTACCTCCATCCCATTTTCAGCCTTTTCTTTTGGCAAACAATCATTATTTCCTTCTATTTGGAGAACTTTCAGGGTGTGAAATCTCTGGAGGAAATCATCAAGCGATAAAATAGTAGTCAACTCATCAACAAACACAACATCAAGGCATTTAAGTTTGCACAGCAAGTCTTCTGAAAATATAAATTTATTTGTTATTATATACTTTGCATCTACTATCAACTCTTCCAAATTGGGAAACACCTGCGTGATCAATCAGAACAAACAAAGAAAATGCAAAATGGATAAGTTGATATCCTTTCTAACAATTTCACAAAATTAGTACTGTGCTTTTTGGAGGAAATTTAACAAAATAGAAAAGAATTAGAAGCTACCACTAGCTAATACAATATGTCCATCTGATAAATTTTAACCTTTTAGAAAATAATAA
Source organism: Citrus cavaleriei (assembly GCA_030448925.1). NCBI lineage: Eukaryota > Viridiplantae > Streptophyta > Magnoliopsida > Sapindales > Rutaceae > Citrus > Citrus cavaleriei. The sequence continues at coordinate 128,914 of JAUJEN010000435.1, forward strand.
TAATACACCCAACATGCAGAAAGTATATACAAGAATTGAAAAATTAATTTTAAATTTCACGTACCTATCTAATACGATATGTTTATCCAATAAATATTAACCTTTTGGAAAATAGTAATAATAATACACCTAACATGCAGAAAGTATATATAAGAGTTGAAAAATTAATTTTAAATTTCATGTGCGTACCTTTTTTGTCAAGTCATGAGTAGTTCTTTTAAATCTCACCATGAACTCAGGACACCGAGATATCCATAATTCTTTCAAGGATGGAAATTCAAGCATATGTACATCTCCTGTGCTGAAGCTTGTGAGTTTTTCAAGATCATACATCTTCAGATATTGTAACTGAGGAAACATTACAATATTATTCTTCCTTTCTTCTTCTTGGTTGTCCATGACTATTAACTCTTCCAAGACATGACATTTTTCTATCTCAATGTATTGGAGTCGAACAAAGATGTTATCGCTAACCGTAGAAGATGAAAATAGACATCTTAAATTCATACAGTTGTACAGGGTCAAGTGCGTTAAATTCTCAATACCACAAGTCATGGCTGCAACTTGGTTTTGCCAAATTCTCTCAATATTTATTGAACGCACCGCCAACTTCTCCAACTTTGGTAACGCAACCTGGTCGATCAAAAAATTAACTTCTTGCTTGATGGACAAATCAATAAAATTCATCTCTTTGTCATGTTACAGTTCTCTTCAGTCTTTCATACAAACAAGCATCAATCGAATTTTCCAAATTATTCCTCACTAATTTGATAGGTACTCTAAAGATGTATATTCAAGAAAATGTGAAGTCGTACATGCTAATCAGTTTATCAGTCAAAATACATTTTCATTATTAGGAATTACAATATCAACAATGCTATATTGACAAAAAATTGAGTTACAAAATTTTCACAAAAACAAAAAAAGATTGTCAATATCTGGGTAGTTATCAATCAACTTGTTTCTTGTCAAGACATTTTAGTATTTTCATGCTTTTGTCAAAATTTAAAAACCCACTTTTTTGGGTCAAAATAACATTTTCCTTACAACATATTTGGTATTCCCTAATACATATGTTTATTATTATTATTATTATTATTATCATTATCAATTCATTTAGTTTGTCAAGAGTACCAATTATTTTCTCTGAGAATGCATTTGTTACACCTACAACAGTTGATATTAAAAATCATATAATTATTAATTACGCTTGCCATATCTGCAAAAAAACAAGAATATCGAAGGATGAAAAAGCAAAAATCAGAGAATTAAAAAGGCCATTGGGTTATTAGTAACCAACCTTCTTAATGAAAAGTGTATTAGAAATATTAACATTGTCCTCCAAAATGATTTCATTCGACTGCATATCATTTGCTGATTCCTCCTGTCTCTGTCAACATTGAAGGCGTCTTGATTTTAGAGTATAAATTTAATTGTGAGCACAATCTTTAAAACAACGTGACACGAGGCCTTTAAAAATTAGTACAACTTAATTTGGTACTAGATCGAAATTCGATATTTTGGATTGCATGTTTGAGATTTCGTTAGAAAACAAAATAATAATAACAGAGTTAATATAAAAAAATTAAACTTGTTACCTATTTAGATTAGATAAACAATGAATATTCTCTTAATATGATTATTCTAAGAGTACGGAAAATATAAGACAATTAATTATATATATATATATATATATTTTTTTTTTTTTTTTTGTGGTTTTATCCTGAAGCTAAAAGATTTAAATATTAATTTAGTTGTCAACATTAAAGACTTAGCAAAATTGGTTACTTTGGAAATGAGCATGAACATAACATTTGATGATTTTTTAAAATTAACTTTGATGCACAAGAAACTTCTATTTTTATTGTAACTTATAATATGACAAAATGATGTCATAATTTTTATAAATATGATGCTACATAGTAGTTTTCTGGTCTAAGATCTTAAAGTGTGGGAAAAAAAAAATTTAAAATCGCGGGGTTTTAAAGGCTTACAACTTGAAATGCTTAAACCGCACGGTTTATGCATTTTCTCGGACGTTCCCGCACTTTAAAATTCCGGATTGAAACATTTCTATGATGCTACATACATGTTTTATGATATTTGGATACGATTTAAGGTCTGAAAATGGTTTAAATTCAAGGGTTAGATCAATTAAGCTAGGAAAGAATGACCAAAGTTTTAATTTAAAATAAAATTACCGATCTAAATTTGAGAACTCTACACATAGAATAAAGAACAATTACGATTTTATTTGAGCTTCTTTATTAAAGGTTTATTTTATGTCATCCAAGTCTGATGTCAACAAGATTTTGTTGTTGGGGAATAGTAAAAAGTTATTAAGCTATTAGAAGTAAATTTTATGATTACAGTAAAAAAGTACTTGATGTTATTATTATATTATTTTGAATATTAGATCCCAAGTGAAAATTTCCTTCATACCAATTATTTCAATTAGGAATGATCATACCTTTGACTCTGCCGGCGGATTGAGGGCGTCGCTGCAACCATGGATCCTGAGAAACTTGAGGAAGAACCCACTTTGGCTAATTCATTAGCAAAATAATTGACATCTTGCTCTCGCAATTCACGTAATTCAAGGTCTTCAATTCCCTGCAGTTGCACGATCAGCCAATCCTTCAAGCAAATCTTATTGTTCAGCCTGAGTCTGAATTCTCTACGCCAAATGTTGGTGCTCTCCCAATACCAATCTCCAATACGTATTCTGTACTTTTCCAGCTTCTCCAAGAACAAGCCTCTGGGCAGAGTGTTGACATCATGGATGTCTAATTCTAAAGAGGTCAAGTTAGGCAAATGCTTCAACTCCTCAACGCCAGCATTCTTAACCCCTTCCACCTCCACCTCCCATTTTTGAAAGCTTCTACAACTTATGTATAGTTCTTCTAAATGGGATAAATTTGATAAAACATTTGGTGGGATAACTTCTAGTTTCCTACATTCTCTCAAATCAAGCAAGGTTAGCCAAGTCAATTGACCTACTTCTGTTGGCAGCTGCTTAATGTCAGAACCTCTTAAACAAAGGATTTCTAGTTTCTTCAAGCCTCCTATGACACTTATATCTACCAATTTGCAATAACACAAACTCAGTGCTCGAAGGTTTAACAGAAAACCAAGTGTTGAAGGCAGTGACAGTAGATTCATGTAAGTCAAGTTTATAACTCTGACCTGTATCATCCCCTTGAAAAAATTGTTTGGAATGGTTAATGATGAAGATTCCTTATCCGCACATATAAAAAGAAGTTTGAGTTGAGGACATTCCACCACTTCAGGAAGCACATTAGTCTTGATATCTTGTAAGACGATCGAAGTGTAACGCTTTACTGCACTTTCGTCTGACCACACCCTGAAACCATCAACCTGCTCATTTGTCGCTGTCAACGCAATTTTCTCTGTAGATGCAATTGATATGGCAACATCGCGAACAACATCATGCATGGAAAAGAACTCTTCACTCTTGCTTATATGGTCTAGCAACATACAAGAAGCTTTGAGTTTGTGCACCAACGTCCGCACTCGAGCTCGTGCTACTTCCATCTTATTGACACCTTGAAATAAACCCAATCCCATACCACACATTAACAAGGCATCAATGGATGATATGGCTGTATATCCTATTAGCAAAAATATGTTCTTGAGCTCCTCCCCTGCTAATTTGTTGTAACTCAACTCTATAGCTTTACACGCAGTTGGCTGTATGTCTTTGAAGTTCGTTGCGTATGGCCTTCTTAGTTGTTCCAACGCATCCTTCCATTCAAATAATCTCTTGTTCCTTAATGCCCTCGCTATCGTCACAACAGAAACAGGCAAACCTGCACATTCCTTTGCCACATCCCTTGCCACCGATTGGAATTCACTACCCTCAATATAATCACCTGCCATCTTCTTGAATAGATTCCAGGCTTCTTCTTCGTTTAAAACACCAATTGAGAAATTTGATCGAGAATCCATCTTCCCAGACAATAGATCTAGACTTCTGGCCGTCAACAGTACTTTACAACCTTTATGACCATCTCCATGAGGAATTCCGACAACCCGCAAATTAAGATTTTCCCAAATGTTGTCTAAAATTATCAGGATCTTCTTCTCTGCTTTTATACGTTTAAATAAGCTGTTTGCCCTTCCTGATTCACTTTCCTCATGAAACTTCAGGCCTAATTTATCTGCTATTTCTCCTTGAATCTTTCGTATGTCTTGATTCTGGGACACCTCAACAAAAACCACCAGATCAAAGAGTTTGTCACTCTTGACTTTCCTAGCAATTTCTTCCGCCAGCATCGTCTTTCCGATGCCACCCATCCCATAAATCCCAAGCATGTCGACATCAGGATCTTCTAGTGCACTGAGTATATTCCTCAAAGTGAACATTCTTGATTCAAAGGGCTCGTAGTCTTTGTTAGAGATAAGCCGTATATCCTCTGGAGCAGTACAGTAGGAAATTCTATCAAATCTTCGAGCATCTCGGACATTGACAACAGCCTCCTTCTGCCTCTCTGCTTCCTTGCTAAGTCGACGGCGGGTCTGCAAATCAGGACATAACCCCTTGAAACAACGCTTATTTGCAGTGGCTTCGTCTTTTGTAAAATTATCTGCCGCTTCAATGACATTGTTGGCCCTTGCAAGCCAATTCTCAACGTTCTCTTCAATCTCTTCTCCTTTTCTTTTAGCCTCATCAACCTGGTGCTGTGTACGCACCCTCTCAGACTTCAGATTGTCAACTTCAGTCTTGAGATTCTGTAAGTTACTGGTGTACTTACTCTTGCGCCAATAGCAAATTCGGCGATATGCGGGAGGAGCCACGCGCTTTACAACTTCTACAACAATAGTAAGAATGATTTCAGCCATCTTCTGTCCTTTTCCTCTCTCTTTCTTTTTGTGAATTTTTGAAAAATAATTGACCCAGTTATGAAGCAAACTAAGTGATTAAACACAAGTGACTACAACAAGATGGGGCAGAGTAAGAAGACAATAGAAAGAGTAGAGACAGAATAAAACAGAGACTAGACAAAGAACAAAGCAAAACCAGGTAACAAGACTGAAGATTACAACAAACAGAGGCCAAATTCGAAAGAGTTGATGGCAAAAGCTGAATACAAAAACAACAACGAACACAATAAACAGAAGCAAAGTGTGTTTCTGATCAAAGGATGAAAATACTAAGGAAGGGTTTGTTTTGTTGTCTGGAAATGAATGCAAAGAAAGACTGATATTAAAAAATGATCTCAATAATGGAGGAGTGACTCAACTCTGAAAAACAAAGTTTTGTTGTATTCTTTTTAACTTTTTGTTGTGGTAGAGAACGGAGATTAAGGATGAGATTAAAAACTAAAAGTGACCCCTCTGTCTTTTGGAATTAATTAATCATCTTAGTTTTATGGCCCGTGTTTAGGGAATGAAATAGGGTGACCAAGATAAAGGTGTTTACTCATACATTATCGTGCTCTCCTCAAAGTAAAAGTGAGCAAATGGTTGAGCAGATCATCTCGACCAGGATGTTGTTTGGTGACCTCGAGCACATCACCTCGACCAGGATGTTATTTGTCACCTCGAGCAGATCATCTTGACCAGGATGTTATTGGTCACCTCGACCAGAATAATATGTGGTGACCTCGAGCACATCACCTCGACCAGGATATTATTGGTCACCTCGACCAGAATAATATGTGGTGACCTCGAGCACATCACCTCGACCAGGATATTATTGGTCACCTCGACCAGAATAATATGTGGTGACCTCGAGCACATCACCTCGACCAGGATGTTATTGGTCGCCTCGACCAGGAAGTTACCAGGAAGCACGATTCAGTCAAAATATTTTCTCCGAAATATTAGGGACCATGTTCTTAGTTGGCTGAAAATTAGTAGTTTTCTTGAGAATTTTAGGGGATAGGATAAAAACCGCTATAGTTTCCTATAAAAACCCTAGGAAGGGGAAAGAAGAGGGGGGGATTCTTCTAGCTCTCTCTTTCTCTCTCTATCTCTCTCTCTCTAAGCAATTGAACCCATTGGACCTTTTTCTCTGTCTACCACAGAGAAATCTCTCTTTCGCCTGTGATTTCTTTAAGATTGATTATTTTGAATTATTCTCCTTTAAATTTACTTAAAATCTTTTTGTTTAAAGCAATCATAATTAAGCCACATGAATTGTGGTATGAGTTTTTCCAAGTAAGACCTGCATTGCTGACTTGAGCGTCGGAGGGTTCTCGCCGGAAAAACTTCCCAGGTGTTCATTCATGGATTCTCGCTTCACTCATGGATTATGCATTTGTCATGGATTGTCATGATTGTTCTCTCGCCATCTGCTCATGATTCGCTCAATTGATGCTTCACAAACATCTGCTCATGAAAATCTGCTCATGGTGCTAACTAATCATCGCTTCCCAAACAAATTTAATGATGATGGATTTGAGATCCACCAACTCCTTCGGATTTTGACATCAACAGCTTAACCTTTGTCCGTCGGATTAGGGAACAGAAATCCAAACGGTGGAGATCACTTGCTGAAACCATGTCCCTTTGTTACTTTAATGAAAATTTCTAAGTGCTGATAAATAAACCAGGTAGATATGGTAGATATTTTGAAGTATAAAAAGTGAAAAACGGAGCCTTTACCGATGGTTTGCTTTCTTATTCATCTTTTCCCTGGGCTTATTACTCTTTTATTATTTAAGTTGACTGGAAATGAATGCAAAGAAAGGCTGATATTAAAAATTGATCTCAATAATGGAGGAGCGATTCAACTCCGGATAATAAAGTTTTGTCGTATTCTTGTTAACTTTTTGTTGTGGCAGAGAACGGAGAATAATGATGAGATTAAAAACTAATAAGTGACCCGTCTATGTCTTTTGGAATTAATTAATCATCTTAGTTTTATGGCCGGTTAACCGTTGTCCGTCGGATTAGAGAACAGAAATCCAAACGGTGGAGATCACTTGCTGAAGCATGACCCTTTGTCACATGTAACTATGTAAGAAATGTCCAAGACCGGTAATTGACCGTTAGCATCATGCCAGTGTAGTAGAGGGGAAGCGTCTTTTTACACAACTCATGTATATTCATTGGAATATGGAGTGCCAAATTATTATTCTAAAAAACTTTGAACACCAAAATATGTATTAAACCCCATTACTCCATAAAAACATCATTAATCTAAAATTTTACCGTATAAATACACATTAATACCCTAAATACCCTTAATAAGTTAATTATCATAATCTCTCTTATCCTTTTTCCTTCACCACCTTTTCTAACCTTTTATTAGTTATGTTTTGAACCCAAACCCTAGGTTCATCCTTTTTAATTTTTTTCAGTAGGTTTTTGCCCTTGAATTCTAAATATATTGTTACAAATTATTCCAAACGCATGAAATGCCGAGAAAAGAACAACTAATAATAAAATTACATTCCTAATTAGGATACTAACCAAATTCAAGCAGTTAAAGAGGTTGTTGAAAAGTCAAAGAATTACTTTCCAATTTCAAAAGGCCAAGTTGGTGGGTTTGCCAAATTCAAAAAAGCAAAGATGGTCGGCTTGCTAATTTCAAAAGACAAAGTTAGGTGTTGAAAAACTTGTGCATGCAATACAAGATCCAGCTCAACGTTTTGACCAATTGAACCCAACTTGGAGCAGAATGCACTTTATAAATAGAGAAGCATTTTGCAATTGTAAGCATCCCGAATTTGAGAGAAGTAGAGAGCAATTGCAAGTGAGTTCTTTGAGAGAATTTGTGAGAGCTTCCACTTGAGTGTTCTAGTGAGGTTCCATTTGGGTGTATGGGGGTTGTGGGTTTTGTGAGTTTTTCCAACTTTTGTAAATTCCCATTTGTTAGTAAAATTATCTTCTAGTTTTTTGCTCGTGGCCGTAGGCATTACGCCGAACCACGTAAATTATTGTGTCTTATTTTTCTTTACATTTGTTTAACACAACATTTATATTTCTCCAAAAGTTGCAGTATTAGTAATTGCTCAACCCGCGTTTCCACAACAAGTGGTATCAGAGCCGACGGTTCGTACTTGGGGGATACAGTACTATTCACGTATACGGTATTGTTCATGTATACGATACTATTCACAAATACGGTGGAGACGACCATTTATACTTGGGAGACAGTCTATTGTAAGTAGTGTGTATTTTTGCATGTCTAAGAAAGTTCTGTCAACAAAGGCGATAAGAGTCTAAGGATTCTGGTTTTTAATTGGGACCGAGTTCCCATCAAGTCTTCTAGGAACTTTTCTGGTGCATTTATTCACGCGAAATAAACATCATAGAGGCTGTTTTTTAAGTGTAAATAGTTGTTGAAGAAACTGATCATTTGAGATAAAAAGGATGGCAGAGGCATCGTCATCGTCTTCATCAGCAATGACTACTGCGACTAATGCAAAATTTGAAGTGGAGAAATTCTTCAGCAATGACTACACTCGGATATGTTCAGCTGTTCCAAATTATCCATAATGGCAGATCCTTGTTTCAAGAAGTGCTTGAGATCAAAACACTTGTTTACTTCTCTTATGATTACCTCCATCCCATTTTCAGCCTTTTCTTTTGCCTCCTGAGCATGACGCCCTCCTCCTATACGAAGAACTTTCATGGCGTGAAATCTCTGTAGGAAATCATCAAGTGAGAAAATAGTAGGCGACTCAGCACCAAACTCGGCTTCAAGACATTTAAGTTTGCAAATCAAGTCTTCTGGAAATAGACTGTTATTTGTTGCTATGTGCTTCGCATCAGCTCTCAATTCTTCCAAGTTGGGGAATAACTGGGTGATTAATCACAACCAAAATAAAGAAAAATTTGCGAGATGGACAGATTAGTTTATATATTTATTTTAAAGAAATTTAACAAAATAGAAGAGAATAAATTTGAAATTGACTACCACTAGCTAGTAAAAATACTTATTCAATAAATTTTAACTTTTCAGAAAATGATAACTTTTTGTTAGTAAAAAATTAACCAAGTCATGAAGACAATATCAATATAACTTTAAGCTCTATGAGAATTGAAAAGTTAATTATAAAATTCTTGTACGTACCTTTTTTTTATCAAGTCACCCGTAGTTTTTTTATGTCTCACCATGAATTCAGGACATCTAGATATCCATAACTTTTTCAATGATGGAAATTTAATGATGTTTACATCTCCTGTGCAGAAGCTTGAAAGTTTTTTAAGATCATACATCTTTAAATATTGTAACTGAAACATTACAATATTATTATTCCTTTTCTTGGTCCACAGTTATTATCTCTTCCAAGACAGGGCATCCCAATATCTCAAGGTGTTGGAGTCGAACAAAGATGTCATTGCTAACTATAGAAGACGAAAATAGACATCTTAAATTCCTACATCTGTATAAGGTCAAGTGCATTAAATTCTGAACACCGGAAGATATGGCTGAAAATTGGTTTTGCCAAATCCTCTCAACATTAATTGAACGCAACTCCAAGTTCTCCAACTTTGGTAACGCAACCTATTCGATTAAAAAATTAACTTCTTGTTAATTACAAGTAATAATCATTTCTACAGATGGACAAATCAATAAAATTATTAATCTGTTTCTCTTGTTATAGTTCTCTTCAGTCTTTCATACAAACGAGCACCATTCAAGTTTCAAATTATTCCTTGCTAATTTTACATGTATTCTGACGACACATTAAATAAAAATGACAAGTTATGAATGTGAATCAATTTATTAGTCAAAAAATGACAGTTTTCAAATTATTAGTTACTCTTGCATATTTGCTAACAGACAAGAATAACAAAGAACAAAATACAAAAGTCATAGAGAATTAATAAGACTACTGGCTTAACAATAACTGACCTTCTCAATAAATAGTGCATTAGAAATGCTGACATTGTCCTCCAAAATGATTTCGTTTGACTGAATATCATTTAACGATTCCTCTTGTCTCTGTTGACATTGAAGGTGTTATGAGTTTTGAGTATAAACTTAATATTGATCGTAATATGCATTTGTAAAGCTTAGTTTAGGACTAGATCTAAATTTGATATGTAAGATTCCATAATCGATAGTTTTTTAATAAAAAATTTAACTAAGTTAATTTAAACAAAATATGAAGAATTAAACTTGTTACCAATTTAGATTAGATAAATAGTGAATATTCTCTAAATATGATCATTGTCAGATTGTTGAAAATATAAGACGTTAATTTCACATTCTTCATATGAATATTGTGAATGTTATTGAAAGTAAGAGAAGAAGAAAAATATTACAAGGCATAAAGCACATACAATATAAACCTATTATGTAATTTTTTTTTTTTACGGTGTAGTAAATCTGAAGCTAAAATATTAAAAAATTTTTTAAATTTCAAGCATTAATGATTTTTGCTAAATTGTTTACTTTGAAAACGAGTATAAATATGATATTTGACGACTTTTCAAAATTAACTTTGATACACTAGAAGCTTCTAGTTTTAGCATAAGTATAAATTAACAAAATGAATTTCATGATAACTATAATTTGCTAAATTGATCATACCTTTAACTCTGCCGGATTAAGGGCGTCGTCGCAACCTTCGATCCAGAGATGCTTGAGTTGTGAAGAGCCCACTTTGACTGGTTCATTAACAAAATTATGGACATCTTGCTCTTGCAGTCCATACAATCCAAGATGTTCAATTCCCTGCAGTTGCACGATCAGCCCATCCTTCAAGGAAATCTTGGAATTCAGCTCGATTCTGAAATCTCTACTGCAAATGTTGTACTTCCAATTCCAGGAATCTCCAATAAGTATTCTGTACCTCTCCAGCTTCTCGAAGAACAAGCCTCTTGGGAGACCGTTGACATCTCTTATTTGTAGTTCTAAAGAGGTCAAATGCTTCAACTCATCAAGGCTAGCATTCTTGACCCCGTCCACCTCCACATCCCATTTATCAAAGCTATTATCACCTATATTTAGATCTTCTAAATGGGATAAATTTGACAATATATTTGGTGGAATAACTTCTAGTTTGCTACAATCTCTCAAATCAAGCAACTTTAGCCAAGTCAATTGACCTAATTCTACAGGCAACTGCTGAATATCACTACCTCTTAAGCAAAGGATTTCTAGTTTCTTCAACTCTCCTGTAACACTTATATCTAGCAATTTGCAATAACACAAACTCAGTGTTCTAAGGTTTGATAGGAGACCAAGTGATGAAGGCAGTGGCAGTAGATTCATGTAAGTCAAGTTTATAACCCTAACCTGTATCTTCTTCTCGAAAAGTTGTTTGGAATTGTTAATGATGAAGATTCCTGATGATCAGCACGTACAGAAAAAAGTTTTAGCTGAGGACATTCCGGTAGTACTCGATCAGGAAGCACATTAGTCTTGATATCACGTAAGACGATTGAAGTGTAAAGTTTAACCGCATTTTCGTCTGACCATTCCATGCAACCATCAAACAGCTCACCTGTCGCCGTAAACACATTTTTTCTGCAGATACAATTGATATCGCAACATCGCGAATAACATCGTGCATAGGAAGGCCTTCATCTAGCAACATACAAGAAGCTTTAAGTTTGTAGACCAACGTACTTACTCGATCTCGTGCTTCGTCCAACTTACTGATACCTTGAAATAAACCCAATCCCACACCGTACCTTAACAATTCATCAATGGATTCCACATAAGCATATCCTATTAGCAAAAAGAGGTTCTTGAGCTCCTCCCCTTCTAATTTGTCGTAACTCAACGCTGTAGCTTTATATGCTTCTGGTTGTATATGTTTGAAGTTCGTTGAGGATGGCCTTCTTAGTTGTTTCAACGCATCCTTCCATTTAAATATACTCGCGCTCCTTAATGCCCTTGCTACCGCCACAATGGAAACAGGCAAACCCACACATTCCTTCGCCACATCCCTTGCTACGCATTTCAATTCACTACCTTCAACATAATCACCTGCCATCTTCTTGAATAGACTCCAAGCTTCTTCTTCTTCTAAAGCACCACTAAGAAATTTTTTTGAGAATCCATCTTCATTGACAACACATCTAGACTTCTTCCTGTGAACAGTACTTTACATCCCTTATGATCTCCGTGAGGAATTCCTACCACCTGCAAATCAAGATATTCTCAAATATTATCTAAGATGACAAGGATCCTCTTCTCTTTCTTCAGTCGGCTAAAAAGACTCCTTGCCCTTCCCGATCCGCTTTCCTCACGAAATGTTAGACCTAATTTATCTGCGATTTCTCCTTGAATCTTTCTTATGTCTGGGCTCTGGTACATCTCGGAAAAAACCACAAGATCAAAGAGCTTGTTATTTTTTGCTTTTCTTGCAACTTCTTTCGCCAGCATCGTCTTTCCAATGCCGCCCATTCCACAAATCCCGAGCATGCTGATATCGGGATTTCTCAATGCACCAAGAATATCATTCAGGGTGGAAATTCTTGATTCAAAGTCCTCGTAGCCTTTGTTGGACATAAGCAATGTATCCTCAGGAATGATACTGTGGGAAATTCTTTCAAATCTCCCATCTTCCCGGAGCTTGACTATAGCGTCCAGCTGCCTCACTGCTTCCTTTCTAAGTCTACGGCTCATCTTCAAATTAGGACAAAAACCCTTGAAACTATGCTTATTTTCTGTAGCTTCATCACCCACAAATTTCTTTGCCTCAACAATGGCCTTGTTTGCGCTTGCAAGCCAGTTCTGAACGTTCTGTTCAATCTCTTCACATTTTCTTTCTGCATCATTCACCGCGTGCTCCATACTCATGATCTCACCCTCCAGCTTCTCAACTTGAGTCTTGAGATTCTCAAAGTTGCTAGTGTAGTCGCGCACATAACTGAATTGGCGTTCTATGGAAGGAGCCAAGCACTTTGCAACTTGTATAACAACAGAAACTATGATTTCCACCATCTTTTATCCTTTTCGCTCACACTTTTTTTTTAAAGAAAATTAAAAAAAAAAGAAATTGGGAAACAGAACAGAGACAAGAACTGAAAGCACAGAACAATTGATTAGTTAGGAAGCAAACTGACACTGAGAGATTAAGCGCAAGTGAAGTGCCTACAGCAGTATGGGGCAGAGTAAAAAGGAAAAAAAGAGGATACGGAACATAACAACTATAAGGAGTAGCGCCTAAATAACAAGACTGGAGATCAAAGAATGCCAAGTGTCGTTGAGATTATAAGATTGAAAATTCAAAAGAGTTTATGGCAAAAACTGAGGAACAAACAAAAGCACAAAACTTAGAAAAACATAAGGCATATTATCAAACAACTTCAGCAAGTTTTTCGATTTAGTTTTTTAATTCTTGTAATAAAATATTAAAATCTACAAGGAAGCATTAAGGCTTACTAAAACTTTGAGGTACATTCTTCTCTCTAATTAAAGAAAATTAGAATAATGCTGATTCAACCATGTATAATTTAAATTGATTAAAGTTAATATTCGTAAATATGCTTTGATTAAAGTTGTTGTGAATATACATATAATAATTGTTGGTAAAGTTTCGTAAATGTAATGCTTTAAATGTCTATCTCTTCCCCCTGAGGAAACGTTAACATGGGAGATGAAGCTATACTACTATAACAGTGTTTGAGCATTTTCACCAAGTACTTGATAAGTTTATAAACTTATTTATTTATTTCATTTCCTAAATATGAAAAGCTACAACGGGAGAATAATGGTTTGCTAAAACTTCAAGGAATGACATTCATTTCCGATCATTGAAGAAACTCCATGAATGCTGATTCCATCATGTAGAATTTAATGTTAATTAAAGATAAATTTTAGTGTTAAAAAGTTAAAAATTAATTTTAGTGTTTGATAAATTTTTTAAAAAATCACTTTTGACAAAATTATCATATCTTATAGAAGATGTTGAAAAGCAAGGAGTAGCTTTTCAACATCTGATTTTGAGAATAAGTTTTATACTCAATATAATTCTATGTATATCCTTATATAGGAAATAAATTTATTAACTTTAAAGAGATTATTACTATTAACAATTATATTGAGATATAAAATAAAATAAAAATAATAAAATAAAATACTTATTTTAACTATCAATTATTATATTTATACACACTAATATATATATATAAAGTTATGGAGCAGCTCCTCACCTCAAGGTCAAAGTCCTCAGTAGCAGATTCCTCTGAAGACAATGATGAAGATGAAGAGCCATTTATTTCCCTTTGAGATGAAAATGAAGACGATTGTTTTGAAATTTTCTCTCCTGTAAAGCATTGTAAATAAATTTCTGTATGTAAAAAAAAAAAAAAAAGGAGTAAAAGTAAAAGTAATTTTTTGTATTTTTAGTTGTATCTTCGGGTGATACCAAAGAGTAAAAGTAATTTTCTGTATTTTTAGTTGTATCTTCGAGTGGTCCCCTAGACACAAGTGAGAGCGCACATGTCTCTTCACCCGAGCTGTATTTGTATTTGTAAATATTTATGTACATTCTTGATTACAAAACTACAATCTACATAGTTGAGAAGCTAACCACAGCTTGAGAAGCTACACATGGAGAAGCTCTGATCGCATAGCATAAAGCTAAATCTTGTATTTAAATCTAGAGGAAGACTTAGACTCCTCAGATTTTTCAATTCCTCATCTCTAGTTTTCATTCTCTCTCTCTCTAACTGAATCCGAAGTTAATAAGGAAATTTTTATGTCTTCAGATTAGTTCCTTATCTTCAGATTAATTTCCCATTTCTTCTATTTTAAAGCAACAGATCAACCAAACTAAATGTAAGATCTGTAATCTTGTAATTTTATTCCAAAGATTGTAAAAATTTTAAATTTCAGATGTTTAAATTTCTGTAATTTAAATTAAAGCACTAATTAAAACACTTTAATTTCCGCAATTTATTTTAAAGCATTTAAATTTTATGCATGCTTTGCAGACTGATCCATATCAGATCTGCCATACAACTGTTACGTTCCTCTGAGGCAACGAGACCAGATCTCAATCCTCAGTTGTATTCTTCTCTTCTCCCTCCTTCCACTCAGATCGCTATTTCTGGGATCCAGATCATCTAGTGATATCTTTGAGCCTTTAGATGTATGCTTGTTGCTAGGCTTGCTTAAAGAACCTAATATATATTTGGTAAAAGATATTTGAGTATATCGACGGGAATCTGACGACGTAAATTCCATATATAAAAGATATATATATATATATATATATATATATATATATATACATGTTTATAAATGTGTAAATAAATTTTATTTAATATTTTGTCCAATTCAATCATTTATATTCTTATAGTTGTTTAAGAGTAATATTTACTGAACACATATGATTAATTTTAAAACTTACAACACCTTTAAAATAAATTTTACCAAACGTTTAACTGATTCTCTTCATAATTGATTATTTTTACAATACAACTAATAATAATTATTTTAAAAGTTACAGCATTACCAAACTAGTCCAAAGTCCTCCAAGATCCTCATGAGTATTGTTTAGGGGATTTATAACGATGAGACCAGCCATACCCTGGACGAGGAGTCAGCCTCCTTACAAGCGAACAGATGGGTGAAGTTTGGTAGCGGGTATCCACGAGCAGGAATTTTGCTGCTCAGCCACGAGGATGAGATAGTCTCCTGCTAGGAGCCGACAGTTTTCCCTGTTGAAGATCGAGGTCGGCAGACCCAGTCTACAGTGGTTAACGAAACGCACACTCCTATCCAAGAATCTAGGCACGAAACCCACTCAGCCGCAACTACGACATTCAAGCAACCACTTCCGTGAGCTGAGGAAAGTAATGGGCATGGATCGTGGGGGATCGAATTCACAGGCAGGCTATAAAAATGTAATCAATGAAGGTAGACGGGTTAGACATTTTCACATTAGAACTTAAGAAAAAGCATCTTTAGGAAGAAAGGAGAGAAAAGCTCGGAGGCATTTTTACTGCATAAGAGACCAAAAAATAGCCACGAGATCAGTGGACAAGTTTTCCAAAAAAGTAAACCGACTTTTCTGACTTAAGCATCGGAGGGTTTGGGAGAAACTCCCGGTGCTCGACCAGCTGGTGCGGAGTTGAGTCTTACGAGGCGTTGTTCTCGCCAAGGAGAAGAGTAACGAGGAGAATCATGTTGATCGAGAGTTCGAGTTGAGAAAGATCTTGGTCGCACGAAAGCACACTGCGTAATCTCGTGATCAACATTTTAATACTGTCTGGGGGAGCCGAACAAAAGCTTTCGTAGAGAAGAATACGAGGAGAGACAATGGACATAGGTGGGGGCAGCGCCCAAGGAGCTGATTTGAGGCTGAATGAGTCTGTGACCCTAAGAGAGATAGCTAATGAAACACGAGAAAAAGCAATGTATGGAAATGACGGAGAAAGATGGAGATTCGACAACCATCTTACACGAAATGAGTAAACGAGCGAAGGGAATTCAAGAGAGGGATGAGAAGTGGAATGACACCAGGCACATTGACAAAAGGAACAACGACAACACGATTGAGAGTCGACCACCAAGAGATTCAAGTAACCAATCTCACGAGAAAGTCATGAGAGAGATCAATCCTGGGAGGCAAGTCTTTGACAATGATGAGTTGTGAATACGTGAGAGAAAGGGAACTTCGCAACACTTGCATAACGTGGAGCAAGAAGAGATCAGTCAGAAATATGACTCGTCGTACAGAGGAAGTGCGTATCGTTAGATATTGATGGGATGACATGCAAGGACGCAGAGGCACCCGTCGAGGATAATGTTGATGGTGAATCCTCCTCAAAGAAAAATCATGAACGCAATTATTCCGAGGATTTTCGCTTCCCATACCTCAAGTAAACCAATCGATTACACATAGAGCGGTTCAACGATACGATCGGGGTGCAGGGTTGTCTCAAGCCTAACGGTCCGAGCGCTCCTCTCAGAGGACGAGCACGCGAGTGGTACCTAAGCTTCTCAAGCGGAATATCGTCATTCGACCGATGTGCCAAGAATTTATAGAGCAATTTGGGGCAATGGCACCGATGATATGATGATGACAAGCATGGCGTTAAGAGGATTTCGGAGTTCATCAAAAGTTCCATCGTTGTACTCGATTTAGAGCCTTCAACCATCCCTAAGCATCTGTGGACGTAAAGTGGATGATACAACACCGTGGTACACTGAGAAGTCCATTCACCATACTCTACCACTTACGAAAGCAGTGCCAAGAAAGACACAGATCGAGGAGGAAAGGCAGAAGAATTAAGAAAACCAAAAAGAGTCGAGTGAGGAAAGATAAGAGAGTCCCACCCTGAAATGGGCCGACAGAGAAAGGACTACTATGCCTCAGCAAAGAAGCAAGTGAGGTGGTCACCTCTTACCAGCCTCATCAGAGGCCACCCCAATATCAACAGAATGGATGCAACCTCTTCCTCACCAGAGATTCTGAAAAGGCATGATCCATACGGTCATCCTTATCAACACCCACGGCAGGTAGAAATGAAAGGCAATCATGCCCTCTCCAACTCGTAACGACACCACAGTGAAAGTGCACATGATTGACTTTGAGCCAAGACTATAGGTGGTATACTTTTGAAGATGTCATCGGACGAGGTAATGAGGCCATAAAGGAATCGAGATTATCGCACTTCTACCCATATAACAAAGCTGCCCATTAGAGAGAGGATCAGACAGAAGTTCCATGGCACCCACAATCATACCACGACCGAATGCAGAGATTTCAAGACTCAGGTTGAAATTTTGGTAAGAAATCATTACCTGGACGAGTTTGTAAATAGGGCCATCCCGATTGTGGGTTCATCATATGAAGGGGAATAGAATAATATAAACATGAGCCATGCGCAGCCGATGGTAAGAGTAATCGGGGCCCAACGGCAAGGTGGAGATTCCAATGATCGAGGAAGAACTACGCAGTATGCCATGACTAGATAAGTGTTCTTTTAACACCCAAAGCGATCAAGAATCGGCAAGTCCCGGGATCATGTGGATAGATGAGACGAAGAATGAATTCTATATCCGTAGATGTCTTAGTCATTAAAATCACCGCAAGAAGTTTTTACTTGGATTCGGGTAGATATGATGTTTCTGTCGATATCTTGTTCAAGTCAACTTTAGAGGAGATTGGGAATAGCAGCACTGAGGTTAGAGCACACCAATAACCCTCAAGGGTTTCGTGGAGGAAAATTGTCGAGCTACCTATCACGATAGGCATCTCCAATAAAACACCCAATGAGTCAAGACCAAATCGGAAGTCCCGATCATGGGATGTAGACGGCATGAATTCTATATCCGTGGGATGCCTTAGCCATTAAAGCCACCACAAAGAAAGTTTGACTAGATTCCGGTAGAGCACTGGTTCGATGTCCTGTTCAAGTCAACTCTGAAGGAGATGGAAATAACAGACCTGAGGTTAGAGCACACCAACACCTCCTTGAAGGAGTTTGGTGGAGGAAAGCTGGTCCCTTCGGGCGTAGTCGAGCTGCCCGTCATGCTAGGCAGCTCCCCGACAGAAAAGACTATGATCCTGGATTTTGTAGTTGTTGATGAAGAAAGTCCCTACCAGATGATTCTAGTCCATACCTTCTTGCGGATGAGCAAGGTAGTGCTCTCTAATCATTACCTAGCTCTCAAGTAGCGGGTGAATGGAGTAATAGGGGTAGTACAAGGAGACCAGAGAATTGCCTGAAGTTGTTACTCCACAGCAGCAAGGGAAGCAATACAGATCACATCGCTTGAGACTCGAATGGAGATCAAACCGCGAAAAGAGCGGAGCTGAAACTTGGAACAAGTCGATTAAGGAAAACAATCTAAATTAGTCGAGGCTTAAAAAGAGCAAAGAAAGTGCATTGTCTACTTAACTCACGCAGATGTGTTCGCTTGATAAATATGAGGACATGCCGAATCGACCCTGACAAAAGTTAGTAATAAGGAAGAGTGCTCGACCTATAAGACAAAAGAGAAAATGCTTCAACCAGGAGAGGTACTGGCGATAAATAATAAGAGAAGCTCTTGAGCAGGCATGATTCATTCAAGTCAACTACCGAACGGATATCGAATATTATTCTGTAAAATAAAAAAAATGGAGGATGCGTTGATTTCATCGACCAACAAGGTGCCAAAAGATAGTTTTCCGCCAAAGATCAACCAAATTGGTTGACTTAACAGAGGTCATTGCTTCATGGAAGCATTCTCGGATATAACCAAATCCCAATGTACAAGGGACGAGGAGAGTAACGACGCATCACTAACCGGTTTGTACAGGTTATGCCATTCGTCTAAAGAACGCTGGTGCCACATACTGTCAACAAAATCTTTGCCGTTGGTTTAATAAAGTTTATGTGACATGATAACCAAGTCAAGAACCCGAACGAATACTGTAGAAAGCACCCTTTAGGAGATATTCGCTATTGAGGAAATACAAGATGAAGCTCAAACTGGAGAAATGGCATTTGGGGTCGAGTCAGGAAAATTCCTTGGATTCATGGTGAGCCATCGGGGGATCGAGGCGAACCCAGAAAAGATCTGCAAGTCGCGATGAAATCTCTTCGCAACTCAACATAAAAGCCCACGTTAAGTTTCAGGGTCGATTCATATCCAATGTGACGAGAAAGTGCAGTGCCTGCAATGATAGGAGGAAGGAAAAATACAAAGTAGCCTTTAACTTGAAAAGCAGGATAGCACATTTGTTGTCCACGGAAGGGACGTGCTCTTTCTATATACTGTATCGGATCATGCACGATCTCTGGTAGTTCAAGAATCAAAACATGGAGGAATTTCATTCACTTGTCATCGACGTATATATAAATAAATAAATAAATATATATATATATATATATATATATATATATATATATATATATATTCTCTATGCGTAAAGGCTCCAAAGTCTCAAACCTGTTTAATGGCGATGGAAGCATGCCGGATCACGCTTACCAAGCGAAAGAAAGCCACCAAAGTTCCAAAAGTTTCTATGGAAAGGCTCCCAAAGTCTCAAAGCATGTTTTACAGATGCGAAGTCAAGATGCATGATCCGGCTTCGACTCAAGGCGAGCAAACCACCAAAGTTCCAAAAGTTTCTAAGGCAACGAAAAGGCTCAAAAGTCTCAAAGTCTGCTTTTACGGCAGAAAAGCCAAGATGTCAAGATCTATCGACTGCCGAAGGCAAGGTGCGGTACCAAAAGTTTCAATAAGTTTTAAGGCATGTAGAGCCAAGTCTCTTAAAGATCCGCTTCGATCAAGTGTAAGCTAAAAAAAAAGTATGTGAAGCAAAGTAAACAGAATCGAGAGTTTTTATTAATTTCCCCAACAAAAGTAAAGAATGCTAATATCGACAATGTTCCAAAAAGAAATCCACAAGACAAAATACAATTAAGAAGACAGGGATCAATAGCGAGCCATTTCACTGGTCAACTTCGGAGAGGAACCTCACCGAGTCTGGGGAGTACTTTGCCTTCAACATCAAGAAGCGGCTGCACGATGTAGGGAGGTTGCCTTCTGGATGCATTTGGCTCTAACTCCTTGCCATCCTCTTCGGTCGCCTCTCATTCATATATTCCAACACCCGGCATTATCCATCTTTGGATCAGTGGATGTCGCTTCTCAGAACGGCCACGACAGATAAAAAGTCGAAGCCCGGTCATCGGGTTGTCGCCTTCTAAGTTTTCTAACGATCCTGCGGATTAAGAACGGCGATTCGAGCCGAACAGCTTCAGGAAGTAAGCTATGCCCCGCAAGTCCTCTTTAACCTTATTCAGCTCCTCCTCAAGAGTGATAGCCTTTTGCTGAGACTCTCGCTCAATCAGTTTAATATTCTCAAGGTTGAGATCTCCAACTTTCTTCTCTGTAACGTTAGCCTTGCTTTTCGGCCGAATCATCGTCTTTTCATTCTTCGGTCAGAACGACTTAATTTTCCTTTTATAATAAGTGGCCATACAACCGAGAGATAAAGAATAACGTTGCATGACAGTCACCAAATTTAAAGTGATGCCATCAAATTCCTTCAAGTCTTTCTTGCTCACGAGCCTAGAAAACTCGTCAAGCGGGATTTTCCCGTCGATTATCGTGCATCACACGGTTTTAGTGCCCTGCAGGTAGAAGGCAGAAAATGGGATCAAGATGCCACCGGTAGTCCCACTAATTTCACCCTACTTGGGAGTGAGGAGTAGAGTCTTCAAAGAGCGACTTGCTTCCACAAAGGTCAATTCGTTGCCAAGAGGAGCATCATCACCTGGTGATCTCGCTTAAATAACATCAGCGGGGAGGATGTTTCCTATTCATACCCGATCACGGCCTCCATCTCGGTTAATTGGTATCAGCGAGATTCAAATAGTTGTAAGGGACAACAATTTCCGCATTTAGCAGACCGCTAACACACCAATCTCGACAACAGCCTTGAAGCTCAGTTTGTGAGACACTCAAGCAGCTCACAAAGATAATTAAGTCAAAGATAGATCAATCTTGAGAACAACTAGGGGTACAAGACATTTAAAATGAGCGGGCCACCTGGAACTACGAAACGGGAGGGGACGCAAACATTCTCCCCATCAATCTATACCACTTGACCCTAGGGACCCCTAGCAAAAAAGAATTTTTTCTTCCAATTCCCACAACTATTCAAGATCACCATTATCGCTTTTAGTCTTGGCCATATGAAATTATCAATCGGCCTTTCGGGATGTTTCAACGATATAGGTGTTTGACCTCATCAACCGTGGCTCACTCGACAAAGATTCTCGCCCATCCCGAACTTCAAGCTTTTCGGTAAATGTAGTAACATATCCCTTTGTGGAGAGTTGGCCAGGGAGTATCCTTTACCTCGAACCCTAAGAGGTATACCATCGTGATGTCAATAATTCAAAGATCTATGATGTCCTCTATTGTAGTCAGCGTAAGTCATGAAAATCAATAGCATAGTTTTCTACTAGAGCTCTACCCCTCGTTCCTCTTCTCCTTCGGGTCATGATACCCTCAGAGATGCTTCACCGTGTAGTCTTCACCGGGTTCCAAGCAGTATCCTCCGAACCAGAGACCTACATCGTCGCTATTCTCAAGTGGTTCAGAGACATTCTTCAGCACTAGTCCATATAGCTGAGTCTTATCGATTCTAGAGAATCTCAAATAAACGCGGATCTAGACTGGTAGAAGTCTAACTCACATCGTCAACTAATCACTTTCTCTTTGCCTTTTATCATTCCCTCAAACTTCTATCCTAAAATGACACAAATTTCACTCAAAAATAACAACAAAATCCGTTAGGAAGGAAAAAAACTCAAGAATGGCACCATAACGAAAATAAGAATTAGTTTGAATTTTTAAAGGAGAGGATCACCACCAATGATGCGAAGAGACGATGAGGAAAAGAACACTTTTTAGAGAGTTAGGTCATTTTTGACGGTGAAATCTTTCGACAAGTTTATTGCTTATCAGTGAACGGCACGTCATTCGAG
The DNA here is from genome assembly GCA_030448925.1 of Citrus cavaleriei. NCBI lineage: Eukaryota > Viridiplantae > Streptophyta > Magnoliopsida > Sapindales > Rutaceae > Citrus > Citrus cavaleriei. The sequence goes on from JAUJEN010000435.1 coordinate 151,291, forward strand.
GGTTCTACAATGTCGCTAATTTGAAATTCAAACGCATGGACGACCCTACCACCTTCCCGGTGATTTAATTACTTAATTGACTTTCTTCGAGAAGCACTATACCGCTAGTGGCAAAAGGGGAAACGATTAAGCCGGAGTGAGCTTGTATATCCTTATTTACAATGAAAGTCATATGTACGTTTTCGAGAAGCTCCATTAATCAAGTTTCTAGTATTAATCATCAGACGTAGCAAATGCCCGAAACTCAGGGACCGTGTTCGGGGACGATTTATAACGACAAAGACCCTACCACGGATGAGGTCACCTCCCCACAAACGCAGAGAAAGGAAAGTCCGGTACGGTATCGAATGAGGTGAATTTCTCAAGCCACGAGGACAAGATAGTTCTCGCACAGGGCAGCCGACGCCGCTTTCTCGGCCAAGATCAAGGTCTCGCATTCCATATAGCGGGTTAACGCACACGCACTCCTATCCGAGAACTAGCACGAAACTCCACTCACCAAGAATTATTTACATTCAAGCATCTACTTGGTGATTGGGGAAAGTAATGGCATATCAAGTGGGATCGGATTCATGAAGGCTATAAAAGGTAATCAACTAAGGTAAACAGTTAGACATTTCACATTAGAACTTAAGAAAAGATCTTTTGTGGAGAAATGAGAGAAAAGCTCAAAGGTAATTTTACCGCCTAAGAGACCAAAAAAATAGCCACTTAGATCGATTTCAAAAAGTAACCGACTTTTCGACTTGAGCGTCGGAGGGTTTATGTAATTTCAAAAAAGGGAGTTTCAAAGGAATTTATAAGTATAGAAAAGGCATACTCATACATGTGTGTGGGTGGGTAGTGGCTAAGGGCGTATGTGTTCATGTGTGTGTGTAGAGTGGGTTTATCCACCGGGATTCGGATTCCTAAACTTTATTAAAGTTATGAATAAGATTTAAAAAACACTTATTTCAATACACTAAATGACAAATACAAGCATTGGATCGAGACTCCTTTTTTAGTTTATTGATTTTAATAGTCAAAAGAGATCTTTGATTATATATATCACTTATAAAACCCTCTCTTGAAGTACCCTTATAAAAATATTAAAAAATTATAATAAATCTAATAGCACAAGAACAATTCCAAACCACCTCCATATATTCCTCTACTTTTTCTTTTCTTTCTAATAAATTCCATACGAGGCTCGATCACTCTCCACCCTCTTACTGGCCTTTCAAGATTAAAAAGACTTTAATTAGAACAAAAACGCTGATCCAAAAATTTTAATTTTTCATTCAAGTTAAAATAGTAAACTTTATATAACTGGCTTTTACCAAGATTTTTATTTGCCAGAAAGCTCCAACAAATAAAAAATAGACCACAATGGAAGTTTTCAGATACTTATTTGTACATCTATTGTTTGGCTCGAGAATAAATTGAATTGTAAAATAAATTTACCATGGTGTCACTACAACAGAATGTCATGATAATATTTATAAATTTAGGCGACAAATAACTTAAATCATAATATTATATGGTGATGGATCGTGATAGAAATTTCAATCTATCATACATCAATAATGGTTTAAGGATAGAAATATTTATATATCACGAATTTATGATGGTTTTGCTGATATAATTATCATTTATCACATTTATGATAAATTCGTAGATGGAAATTTGATCTATCAAAATTGAAATCGGATAGAATGATGATTTTCACAATGTTTTGACCCAATTTTGATGTATTATTTAAAAATAAAGGCATTTTAATAATTGAAAAAAAGAGCAAAAACACTAGCAAGATGCTTCCTGCCTTTTGGCATTTAACACTTTTGTTTTCTTCTCTTAAATTGTAACACCAGCACATGAAATCAAAACTCCTAAAAGTCGCTGTAGAACTTTTTTTCTCTTGGCAAGAATTCTTAATCCCCAAGTTCACTGGTTAACCATTTTCTTTATTACTTTAACTTTGTTTTAGAAAACTTATGTTGATGTGAATGGCCTTGGTCTAGAAGTTGGAATAAGAATTAAATCCACAAAATTGCAGAATCTTATATCTTCATAGTTTTTTTATTTGCTTCTTGAACATGAAAGAATTAGATTGTTTTGTGTATGTTTGAGTTTGTTGATGCTAGTTTTCCTCTTAGGCAGGTCGATAATCCTGAAACTAAAATGTTGGAAGGGATTATTAGTAAATATTGTTGAGAATTTAGAATATGATGTTGTGTGGTTTTTCTTTATATTTGATCAAAGTGGGTAAATGCTTCTTGGTACACATTTGGTCCTCCAATTATGAAGTGTTTTATTTTACGTAAGGAAAAGTGCTACTAATGATTTTGCTGGCTACGGTCGAATTGGATTACTTTAGAAATTGTAATTGTATTTGAATAAATGGTATCTGCCTTTGCTCAACTCCAGAATTTTTATTTCATGTTTTTGGCCATTTTCTTGATGTTTTCATGGCTCATTAAGTTATAATCTTTTTAATGTTTTGCTTTTCTCTATTTTTAGAACTAGTTTTGAGAGCTGGATACCCTATTGCAACCTGATGTAATCGATTAATGCGAATTTTTATAATCACAAAGCAAAATAAACCCCATCAGACAAATTGAATTCTAAGATCAGAGAATATCACATTTCTCATCATCATAATTGAGATAAACATACCTTGATCTATAGTATTTTTCTTGATCAAATTTCACCCGCAATAAACATCAAAAATTATCAAAATTGATTTCTCTCTCTTGACCCTTTAGAGTGACCTACCTTCAAGTGAGGAGAAAACTTAATGTGATATCCCTTTTACATTCTGGAGAAATGAATGTATTTTACGTAGCCCTAATTTCACTCTTCCATCAAACATGTATTAGTTTTTCTCAAATGAACAGATCAAATCTATAATTTACTGCTAATTAAAATTCTAAATTATTACTAATCATTGTCGATATGGGCCACTATAAAATATTCCAAGAAATTGCTGCTACAAATACTATTTGTAAAATGGCTTTTAATTTTTTATGTGTTGGCTTGTGTAAATTCATGTTGACTTGTGCTGATAGTGGTATATAGCCCAAGTAAATGTGAATTAAAGAGAACAGCAGGTCATAATATAGTAGCTTGTGATGAATTTTTTCCTTTTCAAAATAGGCAAATTGAATTGTTAATTTTTTTGCTTTCTTTTATTTATGTTCTGTTTTCTTTTAGAGAAAAGGATAGATATTTTCATTTTGATAGTTCAGTTTATAAAAAATAACTATGCAATTATTAGACTGTAAAATACTATTAAGGTATCCATGCTTGTTCATAGTTACAATCTAAGTTATCGCTCTAATTTTTTTTTGAACAGGAATAAGATGTGCATTTCTACCAGGAGTTATTGTGCCCTCTTTTTCTTTGGAGGCATGATAGATATTTTCATTTCCGATAGTTTAACTTTAAAAAAAAAATAGCTTTGCGGCAATTATTAGAAGGTGCTTATATAAGAAGAAGAAATTATCAACTTTAGCAATACGTAACCGAGAACGAAGCGTCAACAA